>JAHHIN020000032.1:822500-1045000 GCA_019925095.2 Dendrolimus kikuchii
TTTGACTATATTTATGGTTATCAAAGTATGTTAGTTGCTCGATGCTTACCGTGCTTTCACCGAGAACTTCTAAAAAAGCTTTGTTCATTTCACCTGGGTCATTAAAATGTACTGGGAGTATCTTTTCTACATGTGAGTGAAGTACATTTGATTTTAATTTTTTCCACAGTTCTTTGGAGTTATTTATATTATTATTAATATGTTGAGTAAAAAATCCTTTCTTTTCATTATGTAGTGCTTTTGATGATAAATATTCAAGATCTAAATAGTATTGCTTGTGACTTTCCAATTTTGTCTTATTATATCTATTCCTAGCATTGTCTCTTAGTTTAAACATTAATTTTATATTATCGGTAATCCACGGAGTCGGTGGTGTTCTAAATACTTTGTTTTTCTTTGGCGCATGCAAATCAAATAACCTAATTATATGTGAGCTTACTGTATATACCATAACATTTACGTCAACTTCATCACACATGTCTTGCCACGGTATAGATTCCAAATCAAGATTAAATAGGTCTGGTATTATATTTTTAAATGCCCTATATGTTACCAACCGTGGTGTGCATTTATCTTTTTTGATAACAGTCTTGCAGGTTATAAAAGAGTGATGGTTGAGCTCATTTATGTAATCGACTTCAGTCGTGTACAAGACGATGTCAGTGCAGATTACGTCTATTAAAGAAGAACTTAGACCTGAATGATGTGTAGATATATCAACTATTTGTTGAAGGTTAAAGTGATTCAAAAATTCCTTAAGCTTTTTGGAGTTGGAACTGTCTTTTTCTAATAAATTTACATTAAAGTCTCCTAGTATTATTATATTATCATAAGGTGCAAGAGCAACCGCGCTCTCACTTATTGCACTGAGAAACCTATCCAGATCAAGCCACGGTGGTCTATATGCTGTACTTATCAAAATATTTTTACCATTTAACTTCATGGACATCCAAAGTTGTTCAACATCTGGATGTTCTGGATGTGTTCTTATTCTTGTATTTATTTCATTTTTAATATAAAAGCCAACTCCTCCTCCTCTACCCCTACATATAGATTGTGGTCGAGGTAAGTGCCTGAGTCGGTATCCTGGTACGTATAGCGCTCGGCCTTCCTCTCCTCGTCGTAACCAGGTCTCGTTTATTGCCATAATATCGACAGAATGTTTATCCATAGCGAGTAAAAACTCATCTTGATTTGTCCCAAGGTAGCCTGCATTTAACAATCCAAACTTTAAATACTTATTTTGAATCATTTATACATATAGTATAAACTGTACATAATATGTGCATTTCACCAAAATATTTATGAGGTGTAATAAATAACCCAAAGTGTATAATAGTATTTATGTTACTTTTAACCAAGTTGTATATATTATTGCATGTGAAATAGTTTGTAGGTAGATAAGTATAAATTATTATATTATGGTAACAAATACAGTTTATAAGCATATTAATTAAAACTAGTTTTAGTATATATGAAATATATAAGTATAAATATATTTTGTGATTCGCAGATATAACAAATATAATATACAGATCTGTACGATATAGACAAATGAAGAATATAAGACATTTTTTTGTGCGGGATAAAAATACCAAAATTACTGGAAACCAAGAAGCATACAAGAAATGATAATGAAAATCATTGCATAATGTCCATAATAGGGCCAATATTGTCAATAACATCATTTTCAACTCTAATTCGCACCACTGGATCACCCGGCTTACGACGTGCAAGTATACGGCCGCGTTTGGTCCAGACAAATTGCCATCCATATTTACGGCCTGCGTCGCGTGCCAGGCGAAACAACTGCCGATTAGTTTTAGTAAGACGTTCGTTAATGTAAAAGCGCTGTGCTTTTTCGGATGCAATAATATCACCGGTGTTAACGTTACGACGGACTCTAGCACTGTGTAACAGTTCGTCCCGAATGTCACGACGTGTCATGCGCACAATGAGAGCGCGGGGGCGTGGCGTTGTGGTTCCTTGGGGGTTTGTTGCATTAAGGAAACGACCACCTACTCTTTCTGCGCTGACGATGTCCCGACTTTCTAACGTGACACCAAGCTTCCCTGCAACGGACACAATGAGGTGCATGGGATTTTCACTCTTCACTTCGGGAATATTTCTAATTTCCAAATCGTTTTCAAGAAGATCCTGGTCTCGATCATTTAGGTCCGCTCTGAGCTGGTTAATAATCCCATTTACATCAGGAGGCACTTCATTTTGTGCAGAGGAACGCTTTTCCAAGGCCTCCATCCGAGTTTGAAGTCCATCAATACGGTGAACACAGGAGTGCACCTCGGTCTGCAAATCTGAAATTTCCTTCCGGAAATTTAAGAGATCGAGGCGTATCGCGCGTATCTCTTTCATTAGATCCTTATTAGTATAGTCCATCGGATCGACCTCTCCCCTCTGCATTGATAATGTGGGACTGCTGTCAGACTGACTAGCATCTTCATAAGTTGATAATGACCTGACACTCACCGGTGTATCATCCTTGCTTCCTCTTGCATCTCCCTTTCTGCATTCAGGGCACTTCCAGGCAGCAGCCACGTTGCCCTTGGCCGGGAGCGCAACGCAATTTCTGTGCTGCGGCACGTTGCATTTTGTACACCTAATGCCATCTGTTGACGAAATAAATTTCCGGCAAGTTCCACATCTCTCGGAAGGCATTATTGAATAGTTCAATAGCTTATTGGCAATTTACTTGAAATTTTCTCCTATGCAATAGATGGCGCTGTATGCCGAAGGTTTATAATAATGTTAATTATTTTTTTGTAATTCTCAAACAATATCCGCTAATTCCTGATATTATCAAAAAAGCACTGCGTAACGTCCAATTATTGTTTATTTAATCACTATTATCCGTACATTCGAGAGATAAAATTACACTTTTTTGTTTTGTTTAGCTTCTGATTTTAAGTTTTAAAATAAGAACAAAAACACAGGATAACACTGTATATGACGTATCATAGATTATTGTCACCTTTTACAATAAAATATTTAAAACAAAATACTGTTATTTATTTTAAAAACTTCAAAATTAGCTCAGCTTATATGGGTCGAAGTATTGCAAAGTACTCTCTTCCTACTACTTTCACATGCATTTAGTAAAAAGCTGTTATTTTGACATTACAAACAGACATTTCAATTTTATTTATCTTTATAGATAGATAAATGTAGGAAGGCACTTAGTTCACAGAGAGCAGTGTGCGTTTTGTAACAGCGAGCAGCCACAACCTATGTTGGTGCTTATAATATAATATCAGCCCATAAATATCCCACTGCTGGGCTTGGGCCTCCCATTATAGGGGAAACGAACAGTATACCCACCACGCTTGACCAAGGCGGCTTGGCAGGTTTGACACATCGGTTATCTCTTTTTTTTTATTGCAAGGGTTCAGCAGACAGACAGACGGCCCACTTGATGGAAAGCGGTTACCATCGCCTATGGACATTTGCAACACCAAAGGTGCTACAAATGCGCTGCTGCTCTCTTAAAGGACACTGGAACCTGGTCACTAATGCCGAAACACAACACAAGGTTGTTATGGCGGCATACTCTAGACCAGGGGTGGTCGCCATCCAGTCGAGATGAAACCCACGGATGAAAACTTACTACTACATACTTACTTACTTAAACGTAAACTTACTACCAATGTGCTGCCGGCCTCGAAGGTAGCAACTGGAATCTGGCCAAACTGGCTGGTTAAACCTTTTACGGCTGCCAATCCTTGATCCGTGCAGGAACGGAGAAAGAATACAAATTCCTGCATCGCGTCGGCCTGTCGTAAGAGGCGACAAAACATACCCACAGCCAGGAGGCAGGCCGCACGACCGCAGGAAATTGTATTCTTTCTCCGTTCCTGCACGGATAAAAGAGTGTAAGTGAAGAAAGTAATGTATATTAAGGTTTTGTTAAAATGCCTAAGGAAACACAAACAAAGAGCTTTTAAACTTCATTTTATTATTATTATTTTATTGTTATAAAACTAACTGTGCCCGCGACGTCGTCCGCGTGGAATTTGTTTTCAAAACCCCCCGATTTTGAAACATTCTTCCTTGGTGCTCCGCTCCTATTGCTCTTAGCGTGATGATATATAGCCTATAGCCTTCCTCGATAAATGGGCTATCCAACACTGAAAGAATTTTTCAAATCAGACCAGTAGTTCCTGAGATTAGCGCGTTCAATCAAACAAACTCTTCAGCATTACATATTAGTAAGTACAAGATAACATGCATTCTAAATATAGCGATGAACAATTCCCAATGAGAAACGATGAACTTGCGTACCGATTGGAATCCCGCCAGTGCGAAAATAATGTTCTGTCACACACAAAGCAGGCGAGAAGCTCAGAAAAAGAAAGCTATCTATGAACTATGCTAATTAAACGACTTCCAAAAGGAATTTTTAAAATTGATTTTGCTTTTTAATGTTTGTTACACGAAGAGTCCCAGATACTCAAATCCTAACTTGGTGACAAAGGGACAACCTCAGGAGTATATATCTCTATTAATATTGTTACGAGTTACAGGACTCGAATTAAAAATGCCGTTGGAATTACTATAGAATCTATTAGAACTATACAAACACGTATAACACAGGTACAAATATAACTGAACACAATCAGTCCAAACGTAATGCACGATTCAATAACACGCGCAAAGTCTGTCACTATATAGGTTATCGAATGTACACAAGTCTCGCCTTGATCGTGGTTCTCGCTAGACTGACCCCTCTTTCCATTGGGCCATTGCTTTATACTGCACCGATACAATATAGCAGCCCGCCCGCGTAGATCGAATTTCTTAGAATCAGTTCGACACACCTGTTTAATGACTGCCATAAAAGATTACAATACTCATATAATAATCATAAACAGTTTCGATGTTATTAGCTCAAACGCCGGCAGGTAATAAATGTGCTTTGTCTACAGGTATGCAGGTGGGCCAAATTGTAACAATATTATAAATGCGAAAGTAACTCTGTCTGTCTGTTCCGTTTTCACGGAAAAACTACTGGACCGATTTGACTGAAACTCGGTAAATATGTAATTTTAATACCGAGGGTGATCAAGGGATACTTTTCTTCCCGGAAAATAGATAGATTTATGTAAAGGTTATCCCGGAAACTAGGATAGGTTTGTGATTTTGACCATTTCGTCCACTTGGTCCACTAGGTGATGTACTTTACAGATAGACGAGAAATGGTATAGTTTGCGATATAAAATGAAGTGAATCTTGCGGGGGCAAATAAATAAAAACTTAATACAATGTTTTTTTTTATTGCAGGAGTTCAGCAGACAGGCAGACGGTCCACTTGATGGATAGCGGTTACCATCGCCTATGGACAATTTGTAACACCGAAAGTGCAACAAATGCGCTGCTGCTCTCTTAAGGGAGACTGGAACCTGGTCACTAATGCCGGAACACAACTCAAGGTTGTTATGGCGACATACTTTAGACCAGGGGTGGTAGCCTACCAGTCGGGAAATGCCCTACCACCTAGCTGTGGGTTGTTTTGTCGCCTCTTGCAACAGGCCGCCCGGCCGCAGGAAATTGTATTCTTCTCCGAAATTCTTTCTCCGTTCCTGCACGGATAAAATGTAACCTGTGCCGCCTGCTCTTTAAAAAGAAGATACGCAGTAGAGGTTGACCCGCCGCGGGGTAACCACACTGCTTTACTTAAACCATCGAAGGACCCACTCAAATAAACCCCAAGAAGATTCGTCAAAATCCTGGAACCCGATTCTAACGCCACCTACCGGATCCAATTGTGGATTTAAACCATTCTCGAATCCACTTAACACACACAAAAATGTCATCAAAATCGGTCCAACCGTATAGTAGTTCAGTCACATATACACGTATAGAAGAATTATAAGTATAAAAAAAGCACAGTTATGAGACGTGTGACATGAAATAAATGGTGGCATCAATAAAAAAAAGGCTTTGGACTTAAAGTATAGTACCATCTATTTGATGCTCATTAACTTAGTTGACAGCAGAATTCATACTTACCCACCTTTCGGTACAAAAAATTCCTTATAAATTAAAATGAAAAAAAAAACATCAAAATCGGTTGAATAGTTTCGGAGTTAATCGCAGTCAAACACTGTGACAGGGAATTTTTGTATACATAGATAAATTATACGGATTCTGATCGTGCTATCTAACTAAATAAAACTAAAAAAATATATTATTAAAAAGAACTCCTAAATAATGTAAAACTGATTATTTATCTTAATTAGTTTGACTCAGCCATAACTGTGTAATGAAATGATTACAGTTTTGCTTATTGTACAAACCGTCATGAGTCATACACCACAATCAACAGTCTACTTATAGTTATCTTGATTATCTCAACTCGTGCTACCCTTTAGGGATGTACCATGTAAAGTAGATGGAGACTTATAAGCCACTGAAATGTAATGAGTTGAGATATAGCTAAAAAAAGAATTATAGGCCGCGTATTATATTACCTATAATATATTATAAATATGGTCTGTTTTTGTAATTGTATATTTTGGTGTGCAATAAAGTGGTATCTGTTTCTCTCTCTCTCTCTTATACATATGATTTTTCTCTATTACAAAATGGAAAACATCAGCCCTAAATTCTATCTGAAAGACCAGAAATCTTAAAAACAAAGTCACAAATAAAATAGATAGATAGATAACAGTTTATTGCTCACCGAATATAAAATTTCAAAAATGCACAATTATAATATTGTCATGGTAGAAACAATAGGCGGCCTTATCGCTTAAGGCAATCTCTTCCAGGCAACCTAACTTACGGAATAATTTAACCTAATCTGGCGATGTAGGTGGTGCAGATTATTAGGTATATCATAAATAAACATACTTAAAATACATATTTTATAAATTAAAAAATAAGTTATCGATTACTCGATTTATTTAAGTATGAAAATGAATTTCAACAATTAATAACATAAAAACACTTATACCGCAAGAATAATTCATTCAAAATAAATAAACCCACTTCAATTATATAAAAAAACTAGGATATGCCCGCGACGTCGTCTACGCTCAACTTGAAATTCCTGGAACACAATGTCACACATCACACAGACAGCTATCGATTTAGTGAAAACTGTGTCGGAATAAGGTAATTTGTATGCACCCGAACAACTACTAACCGCCCCCGGGAAAATTCCCGGAATAAAAAATATCACACATACATACATACAATTTCCTATCAATCACTGAAAAAATCCCATTGATATGCGATTTTTTTTAATCTGGCCATTTTAAATCATTCCCAGAAAAAAAAAATCCGGGGTGTTCCCAGGATAAAAAGTAGCGTAGGATTTGCTGTCGATCAGAGAAACCGCATCGAAATCGACTATGTAGTTTTTACGTGAATCCCGAACAAACAGACAAAAACCTAAAAATTTGCATCGTGTTCTCCGTCGTTCATATAGTCTATTCCAGTTGTTTTTTTTTAAATAGCTTCAATGTACCGAGCGGCATATTTACAATTTTATAATATTATAGATTTCAACATAATCCAAACAAATATTAAAATCACTGTCATCCTTTGTTACACAAAATTATCGACTAAATACGGAAATCAGCACAACACTAACATTTATGTTTTGATGTAATCTATGGTACATAACAAAAACCGCGAGTGCGTGAAAATTAAACGATTGTGTTACCCAGAATTCAACACATTAGTAGCTTTACCAACAATTGTAGTTTAAAACGAAACCAGATTTTTGTTTACGTTTTTGAAAGTTGAAGCAAGGTTATTTAGCACATGCTAGTGCTCCATTAACGTGTACTAATGGTCGCCCGTGGTCAAAATTCGACCATAATAATTACATATATACATACATAACTTCACGCCAGTTCCCTTGCGGGGTAGGCACAGATAACAGAGCGCCATTCAGGCTTATTCTTACACACCTCACTTGCTTCTTTGACATTTATAGCTCTTTTTATGCACGATCGTCTGTTCTTAAGGCTCCTGGCATCACCTTCTGCTAGTACCATAATAATTAATTTAAATTAAAGTTTGAACATTATCAAGGTTCTGTTGTCAAAGACTTAATAACTTCTATAATCACAGATTTTGCCAAGGCTATACTGTTAATTTGACTTTAACAATAAACAAAAGAGTATATATGCGTCTGTGTGTCAAATACATGGTAGTGTATGTAATGCTTTTTTTATTGATTTAATGTATTTTTTATGCATAATTTAAAAAAACATTAGCATTCTGCACTCCTTCTCTGTGTAAACTACTAGCTTTTAGGCCGCGACTTCGTCCGCGTGGAATAGTTTGAAAAAAGTAAGTTAAAAAAACCTCCGATTTTGAAACATTCTTCATTGGTGCTCCGCTCCTATTTGTCTTAGCGTGATAATATATAGCCTATAAGCCTTCCTCGATAAATGGGCTATCTAACACAGTTTTTTTTTTAAATCAGACCAGTAGTTCCTGAGATTAACGCATTCAAGCAAACAAACAAACTCTTCAGCTTTATATTTTAGTGTATAAGATAAGTGTGCGAAATTTCATACTACTCCGTCCGCGCAATTTTCGTAAAAAGAGGTACAAACTTCTTGCTGTTTTTGCTTCACGTATTCATATATAGATAATAATCTAGTGGCCCATTCTTATACTTTAGTCCTCCCCTTCCCAGGAAGGCGGAGGACCGTGATGAGTGACGTGACCGTGACGCCGACTTGGGGAGGCCTACATCCAGTAGTAGAGTGGGATTGGCTGACGACGGCGACGTGCCGTTCCTTCATCTTACTGTTGCAAACCGATAATAATTTTTAATCCTTTTACCACTTTCTGACGTAATGTGCATTTTGTAAACAATTACCACGTGCTAACAACGTTGAAGGAAAAACATCGTGATGCAACCTGCACATCGAGATAACCCATGTGTCAAACGTGCCAAGCCGCTTTGGACAAGCATAGCGGGTATACTGTCCGTCCCCGTATAGTGGGAGGCCCGAGCCCAGCAGTTAGACATTTATGGGCTGTTATTATATATTATACTAGCTGTGCCCGCGACGTCGTCCGCGTGAAATTTGTTTTCAAAATCCCCCGATTTTGAAACAGTCTTCATTGATGCTCCGCTTCTATTGGTCTTAGCGTGATGCTATATAGCCTATAGCCTTCCTCAATAAATAGGCTATCTAACACTAAAAGAATTTTTCAAATCAGATCAGTAGTTCTTGAGATTAGCGCGTTCAAACAAACAAACTCTTCAGTTTTATATATTAGTATAAGATATTACCCCTTTAAATTTGAATTATTTGTAATACTTGTTATGATTCTCTTAATTGTTCGCGCATTTTTTTTTCATCGCATGAGTTCAGCAAACAGCCCAGCTGATTGAAAGTGGTTAATATCGCCTATAGACATTTGGAACAACAAACGTTGCTATCTTTCCATCAGGTGGGTTGTATGCCTGCGTGCTAAACTCGTGCAATAAAAAAACGACTTACTACAAACAACGATTTTTGAAATTAATATAAATGATTGTAATATCCGGATGGACGGATATGACGACTAGAATTCAATTTTTGAAATATGGCTTCGGGACTAACTAAAAATACGTGCAAATAATGACGATCGCTGTTGAAATATTCATCACTCAGAACAATTGTTGTGGGAGTCATAAAATATTATAATAGTGTCATAAATCATTGCTGACAAACAAAACAAGAATTTAAATTTGTATATTAAGAGTTGAAAAACATCTCATGCAACTAGATGGCGCAATGGTCAATAAATCCTTATACATTATGCTCTGTGTATAATAATGTATAAGGAATGTAATTACGTCGCTATTTCTTCAAATAAAGCTTTTCCTTCCTTCTTCTTTCTTTAAATCAAATTTTTATAGACTGCGTGCGTTGCCATTGTCAATAATATAAATATATATATATATATATATATATATATATATATATATATATATATATATATATATATATATATATATATATATATATATATATTTAAAAAATATACAAATAATAATAATAAACCCGCAGGGGGGCTTTGTGGCAAAGCCTTAGATGAGTAGCAACACCTCGGACCTGACTTCAGGGGCCAAGGCAAGCCCCCCGCCTCCATGCTTGCCCTAGCCAGCCTGCACGGAGTGGAGATCGCTGAAGTTAAGACTCAAGCTCCAGGGGTGGAAGTGGTAAATGGCATCACGTCAGAAGTAGCTTCGGTGAACCTGCAGGCGATCTCTCTACACCCCTTAGCCACTCAGACCTATGTTTCACCTGTCTTCTAAGGCATTTTTCGGGGCCCATTCAGGGGCGTGTCGAGTGGCGAGTCACTGTCTGCCCATTTTTCCATGTTTCCCGAACAGTGCGACGGGCAAACGCCATAGTCCCCATATTCCCAGACCCCTAGTACTTACTACTAGCAGTTCATCGCAATAGCCAGATTTTGCTCTCATTTCCCACAATAGTCCTATATTGGCCGGGGCATGTCTTTTGGTGCATTATTATATGGTGTAGACTGGGATAATCGCCGGTCAGTGTCACTATAAATTTATATTAAACTAGCTGTGCCCGCGACGTCGTCCGCGTGGAATTTGCTTTCAAAACCCTCCGATTTCGAAACATTCTTCATTGGTGCTCCGCTCCTATTGGTTTTAGCGTGGTGATATATAGCCTATAGCCTTCCTCGATAAATGGGCTATCCAACACTCAAAGAATTTTTCAAATCAGACCAGTAGTTCCTGAGATTAGCGCGTTCAATCAAACAATATTAGTATATTTGGCTGCAACACTAATACTTACATTTTAAATATCGCGATATCTTTTGAATGAAACGTCCGAATTGAATAATTCAAAAAGTTCTAGAAAAAGAAAAAGAGAAAGAAGAAAAAGTTCTATTTTTTGTAGACAATTATATGTTCTGCAAAGTGGTAGTTCATTGATTTGTTCTATAATCAATAGTTTTCGCAGCGCAAGCCGTGTAAGGATT
This sequence comes from Dendrolimus kikuchii, assembly GCA_019925095.2. NCBI lineage: Eukaryota > Metazoa > Arthropoda > Insecta > Lepidoptera > Lasiocampidae > Dendrolimus > Dendrolimus kikuchii. The sequence goes on from JAHHIN020000032.1 coordinate 833,490, forward strand.
TTTTCGGCTCATTTTTTTACACCTTGGGTTACATTATTAGACTTTTAGTAAGGATCCCTAATTTTTTTGAAAATATAATATTCCTCCATAAATGTACTATTCAACATTGAAAGAATTTTTCGAATCGGACCACCGGTTCCTGAGATTAGCGCGTTTAAACAAACAAACTCTTCAGCTTTATAATATTAGTATAGATTTGTCAAGGGGCCTCTACCTGTTGGCCTCACCATGGCTCCACACAAGCCCTCCAAAAGTCCGCGCCATTTTTATGGTCTGTGGTCTTCAAGGACATACAATGTATAATAATAAAAACAGCCGATAAACAAGGCTTGGAAACCAGTGATAAAAACTCGAACCTGTCATAACTTAATCTAAATAAGAACTTTTTTTCGGTTTTTTTCTCACTTTAAGCTCAATCTAGTCAATCCAGGTTCATATGAGAGGAAGAAAGAAAAATAATTTATTTAGGACAAAAACTAAGTTAATATAAAAAGACAATAGAAACAAAATAAGTCCTAAATTGAACCCAGTCTCAGCATAATGCTAGCCAAAAAGGACTAGCGCTGTTCTTTCGTCTGGGACCAGAAAATGAAGTCACGGTGAACAATACAACACACATAATAACAACAACAATATATACAGTATAATGGCAGTTTGATAAAAGTAAATAAATTGTAGACAAAAACAAAATAATAAAGCAATCCTGATTGTTCCGACCGTTTTCGGCCATAGCGACCACTTTGACCCCTAGTCGGATAATTGAAGCTGGTGCGTGCGAAGATGGCTTATGTAGCCTATCTTGGCGGCGAAACTCCGTGCACACTGAGGGCACGTGAGTACGCCGTTGTCATAGTTGTATATAATGGCAGCAGGTGGGCGAGCCTTTAACTGATCGCGTTTAGTATCAAGGTCAGCTATACGCTGAACCTTGAACTCGCGTACTCGGCTGTTCACCATCCTGCGCCATTCTGGCCGCTGTGCTGCCAAACTTTCCCACCGAGAAAGCTTTATATTGCATCTTTTCATGTGTCGCTTTTGGACATCGTTGTACCGGAAAAGGGGACCGCCATAATTCCGCTTTCCCTCCTCCAGTTCAGAAAAGAAGATGCGCTTGGCCACTCTTTTATCCGCGCAGCGGAAGCGGTCAGATGCGCAGGATATATTAACGTGCACAGGGGTACGCGCGAGACCCAGGTGCACATGCTCGTCCTTGTCCTTCAAGACCCAGTGGAACGGAGGCCGTTACGACCGGAGAAAGACTTGGATAGATGGATCAGCATCATGGTGAGAAAGTTACAAGGGGCCAGTACCTTCTCACACTCCCTTAATCGCCTTTTACGATGCCCACAGGAAGATATGGGGTGGTGCTATTCTACTCTGCCGGAACCACACGGCATAATAATAAAGCAATAATTTAAATATAAATAACACATACGTATATAAAATCATTGTAGCAACACACACAACGAAACAAATAACATAAATCTATAAATTAACTAAATTGAAATAAATAAATAAATATAATGAAATTGAAGGTACATTCCTAATAGGTGGAGGCATATTATTCCAACATCTTGATGCTGCATACCGGAAGCTTCCTCTGAAAGCTATCCTAGTGTGTCGTTCCATTGCTAGTTCTATTGCACATTGCCGTGTTCTGCTAGATGCCCACGAGGAGTTCTTATATAAATAGGAATATATATATATATATTAGCTGTCCCGACAGATGTTGTTCTGCCCAGAAGAAATAAAATTTAGAACCCGATTCCAGCGCCACCTACCGGGTCCAAATGTAAGCTATCCCATCTTTCAAGTCGGATCAAACTGCACACGATGTGCAAATTTGATTAAAATCGGTCAAGTAGCTTAGGAGTCCATCGCGGACAAACAACGTGACACGTAATTTATATATATTAAGATATATATATATATATAACTCTCTTTAAGGTTTACACTTCGAAGGAAATAGTTGACTAAAACCAGTTACAACCGATTAAAACCGGTTCCAATTCTTGCCCATAAAAGTCTGACTGCTGGACTGGGGCCTCCCATTATAGAGGGAAAGGACAGTATACCCGCCACACTCGTCCAAGGTTTGGAGGGTTTGACACATCGGTTTTCTCGATGTGCAGGTTTCACCACGATGTTTCCCTTCACCGTTAGCACGTGGTAATTGTAACAATATGCACGTTAAGTCAGAAAACTGCCTAAGTGGCGCATGCGTTCCGACTAGGATTCGAACCCGCGCCCTTTGAGTTTAGGACGCGTGCACTAGCCATTACGCAACCATGACTTACGTCTGTGTTTGTCTGCCGGTTATCTCAAAACTGATCCAAAAACAGAATTTGCATGCGAAAAGGTACATCAATCTGAATGCTTACGACCTATACACGCGCGCAAAATGCACAAGCGTCGCCAACATGGCCGACCGACGCCATCGCAATGACGTAATGCGTTTAAAGATTCTAATTTATTGGCAGATCATCCTGTTTCACCGCTATTCGTGTATACAAATAGCATAAAGTAAACAGAATGTATTTCATGAAAAAAGAAAAATACTATTTACAGACTAGCTTTTGCCGGCGGCTTTAATCTATACTAATATTACAAAGAGGTAAAGTTTGTGAGTTTGTGACGTTGTAGGGGGTAATCTCTGGATCTACTAAACCGATTTAATTTTTATGGCCCGTAGTCTCCAACGACATACAATAATTACATTTAATTATTCATTTATTTTCGACACATAATATTATAATTATTTATAATCATTGATTTCGGTTTATTGATGTTTTCCAATAAAAAAAATAGTTTATTACTGTTAATATCCAAGATACCGTAATACCGAAGTAAGAAAGAGAGTTGGTCTGAAAGAGAGTGTCGGGGTGAAGGTAAGGAAAGGAATGCTCCGGTGGTTCGGGCATGTGGAAAGAATGCATGATGAAAGAATGACTAAACAGATATACAATGCAAAAGTGGATGGATGCAGAAGTCGTGGAAGGCCACGACACACTTTCCATGATCAAATTGATCGTGTACTAGCAGAAGGTGATGTCAGGAGCCTTAAGAACAGACGAGCGTGCATGACAAGAGTTATGAATGTCAAAGAAGCAAGTGAGGTGTGTAATAATAAGCCTAAATGGCGCTCTGTTGTTCGTGCCTACCCCGCAAGGGAACTGGCGTGAAGTTATGTATGTATGTCTGTATGTAATATCCAAGATTTATAAATATTAAATAGACCAAAAAAAAGTAAGAAGAATATAGTTACTTTTTTTCGGTGTATTTAAAAAACGCAATAAAATCGATTCCGTAAGAAGTGTCAGTTACTTAATTTTACTATGACGGGGACTATATTTGTTTTGATAACACAGAACATTACAGAACGGTTAATTACAAAAAGTACGTCATTTACTGGCGAAAAGAAATCTGTTATCATCACCAATATGTAACAGCGATAAATGCGTGATAATTTTGATTACCGCTAAACTACACTGTGTGTTGATTTAATCGTGTTGTAGGTCATGATGTACGTGGAGAATTTGAGATCGATAAGGTAAAGCGCCGTCCGTAGCGGGAAATATTTTAGATGGGTGGCCGTTGACTATGTTCACCATAGGTCCCCAAAGTGGTCTACATAGACACCTAAAGGTCCGTATCGGAATTCAAGGGATGCACGTCAGCGAAAAATCTGGGGGTCCGCGAGCTGCAAATAGGGGTCCGCAATAGTAAATAACATTCAAGCAAGTCGTGGAGAAATTTTCAACTTTCTATAAATAGATTATGATAGTGCTTGTTTCTGCTTACAAGCTAGAAAACCATATGAAACCAACTAGAAACTATACTGAATCCAACATAGCGAATTGTCAAAATCATTTCCCAATATTAAAGTTATAGCTGAACCATTGATATACCAAAAAACCCATTTTCTGTACATCAAATGACTGACCACACATTTATACACACACACACACGCGTGTGTGTGTGTGTGTGTGCGTGCGTGCGTGCGTGCGTGCGTGTGTGCGTGCGTGCGTGCGTGCGTGTGTGCGTGCGTGCGTGCGTGCGTGCGTGTGTGTGTGTGTGTGTGTGTGTGTGTGTGTGTGTGTGTGTGTGTGTGTGTGTGTGTGTGTGTATATTAAAATTACATATAATCGAATACGATGCAAGAAAACTTAACTTATTTGTATTGTATTCTATTCATAGTCCCTCAACACTATAAGTATAATAGTGAGCCTAGATCACCGTCTTCTATGGGTAAGGTGCCCAGAAGGCAGTCAACCTATATATAAGATTTTCCTTCACGCTAGGCTGATGACCCTTAGTCGGAATTCCCATCGTTTAAAAAAGGGTGCCTGTTTACCAGGGATAGAAAACATGAAAATGACATCGAAAGAAGAGTAATTGCAGGTAATAAGGTGAGTGGAGCGCTAGTAGTAGAGTTATGGGGCTTCTGGCGCAATGGCCAAGGCGTGCACACCCCTTGTGTGGCGACCTCCGTCCACACGGGTTGCGAAAACTAAAAAAAAAAAAAAAAGTTTGGTGTCTAGATGGGGGTTTTCAGGTGTGCCGAGTCGTTCTACGTCATCCGTTTTGCTCTAACTCTTCTAGTTACAAAGATAGCTTTTTTTTCAAAATAAGACTAAAGCACACTAATTCATTCTTAATGACATACGTGCTAATTGGACACTCATTACGCACTCTCAAATTTTTATTTCTAATGAATCTCTCTCATTAATAATTAGCTAATGACCTTTCGATGCGTAATATCGCCTTACTCAGTCACGTGGTTAACATCGAAAATGACATGGGAATTCAAACACAATATTGCTTTCTATACTTTATTTCTTATCAAAATACATTTGAAACATTTTATTTAATACAATATTATTGTGAACCGGATCTGTTCCAAAGAACCTGATAAAATCATTCATACTCATACCGTGAAACTTAAAATTTAAATACATTAAACAGTATTCACCACATATTGAAATCCAGTCATTCTGTATTCTACAACTGTTGTAATCCCATCTTCTGGAATTTCTTCGCAAAAAACTATGATGGTAGCCTTTAGGAGCTCGACCAAATGAATCAAAATATTGTCCAACACCATTATCATCGATATGTATCGCAACCCAGTGAGAACCCGGTTTGTTATCCGTATCTAAATTGCTTATCAGATATGTTGGGTTCTGAACCTGTATTGGCAGACGGTTAGCTGCATATACTTTGTACTCTAGATTCGGATGAATTTCCTTTAAATACTTTTGTACTTCAGTAGTATTCATACTGCATGCAGAAATTTTTTTAGTACCAATTTTCAGAACCTGCAGACTGTGTGGGCTAAGTGTAAATGTATACCGAATTAAGGAACACTCTATTTTAATCTGTTTCTCCACACACTTATACTAAAACTTTTTGTTCGAGTATTGACATTTTCTGTTTCTTTGTCTAGACTTAACTATGCATATGTGGATGATCATAAAAATAATACAAGAAATAAGGTTTATAAACAAATACTTTATTTTTATTTAAATCACTCTTACACACTAACAACAATTAAACTCTGAAATAATCATATACAGATATTAATTCTTAACTACTATAATCAACTGTAACATTACGATTTTTATCTATTTCGATAACATTATCAAATTCTACATATACAATACAGTTGAGAAAGTGATGACTCAAAGCGTACTTCTAATCTCACACTACCATGTCTTATGAGATTCCAATGATTTGAAAAGTTAGCTCACACATCGGGAGTTAAATCGAATGCCAACAAACAGCAACCTTAGCATAATCGTTCCTAGATATTCCGTTACCATCGTTAAGAAAGTGAATACCTGAACCTGAGAATAATGTGTGGTAGGCTAAAGTGAAAATATTGTTCTCAAACGAAGGTTGTAAAGCCTTTGAAGGAATTTGTTGACCATCTATATATACACTAAAAGTGTTTATACCATAATTCTCAAAGTTAAATGGATTTTTAGTTAGACCCCCATTAAATTCACGAATCCTACTATACATCTCTGGTACTTGCTCTAAGAAAATATTATCAAGACAAACCCTAAATAAAAATACTACGACGTATTAAACTTGGAGTCATCGATGATGTCAATGGTGTAAAATTCATATTGCAATAACTTATTACACCAAAAGAATATTAATACAGTTTTAATGTCATTCAACATTATTTATTACCTTACCAGTTTTGTTTAATCTGGTTTCACTAATATAAATATATCTACAATACATCCATCAGAATCCCTCATGAGATCATCAATAATAATGAGATGACTATCCTTACCATCAAACATGTTAAGGTCAGGAATACCTTGATGATAATTTACATTCAACAAATTATATAGAGGTTGCATTTCATCGAAGCACCATGTTATTTGTTCAAATTCCACATTACAAATTTCTTTAATATGTTTTATAAAATTTGTAAAAAAAATTGATTTCCCACATTCACTGGGTCATTTCCTGCAACTATTGCAGTAAACGGATGAATAAAATGAAACATTACGACGTGTTTATCTCCAAAGGTTTTTAGAAGAAATGAAACAAACAGATTCTAAAATAAGCGTATATATTAGTTATAATCATATTTACAAAGTTGATCAAATATTTATTTTCATACTGTAAACAAAATCTTAGCCTATCTATAATTATGCACTATATATTATAATATACGTTGAGTGTTTATTTGAGTATATACAATTTGTGTTTACAAAAATAAGTTATGCTATCTTAACTTATAATGACCCCATGCTAATGTGTCAATACCATTTGGCAAAATATGTCGTTTGGTATCGTTATATGATAAACACACCTTGTTAATTTTTTGCGTAAAGATTGTGTGTTTCAGTGATCTAAATCTATGCATATTACAAAACGTTATATTTTTATTCAAGAGACATGACCTATAATTCTCCATTTTCATGTTTTTTGTTACACATTTATTAATCCCCTTTGCTTTTGCATGACAATTGTTTTCGACATCATATGCATACATTTTTGATCTCAAACCAACAAATTCTTTCATAATTTTTCCATTATTTTCATCCTTAAAGAAACCTAATCTTTTTTTATTAATTTTTGGGTAACCAAAAATATTATCTAAAGCATAGTCAGATGTATCAAAATGTTTATCGAGATCAGTTTTAATGTCTTTATAAAAATTATTTGTAAAAATTTGATATATTAAACTATCAGTATCTGTATAAAGTAATTTAACATGGTTTTTAAATTTATTTATCATATAATTATAATGAAAATCATACATTAGAGTTTTTGATATATCTAAAATACAAAATTCTAAGTATATCGGTTTATTATAAAATAACTTTGTTTTCCTTAATTGCACTGTAACTAAATTTTCTGCAAATATTGATAAGCTATGAAATTCAGGTTTTGCAACTAAATCACGTGCACCGAGAACTTTACCTCGATTTTCCCAATGAGTTAAAAGTTTAACGTTAACCCGTATTTCAATGTTTTCCATAGTTTCCCCAAAAACTGAATTATTCATCAATTTGTAAAAATCTTTCTCAAAATCTGATGAGGCTAACGTTCTTAACTGTGTGTTCAAATCTACACTGACGGACTCATAAACTGCATCAAAGTAATAGACGACTTTGAAATAAATATTTTAACCAAGTATGCAAACTTTCTATACAAAGACTTTTTTTTAAGAAAAAACAGAAATTTAAGGAAAATTGGTTTAATTAAAAAATTGGTTTTAACAATGGACACAAACTTTATGCAAGGGTTTATTTCTGTTTTAATAAGGTGTATTACCTCCACGTGCCCTTATTACGGATTTTTGAACCATAATATGGATACTTCGTCCGAACAAGCGGCTCAAATTGTAGCATTGGTGCGGGAGGGCTTGAATCAACGAACGATTGGTAGAAATTTAAATTTAAACCAGTCTAAAGTTTCTAGAATATACAGAAGGTTTGTGGAGACTGGTTCTCACAGAAGGAGACGTGGTACAGGCAGGAGTCGAGCAACCACCGGTCGTGATGACCGATTTATTGTTACAACTTCCCTGCGAAATCGTTTCCTCACGTCTGTTAACATCAAAACAGAGCTTAATGACGTGCGTGGAGTAAACGTGAGTGCACGAACAATAAGAAGAAGGTTAAAGGAAGCGGATATCACCCCTTTTAGACCAGCAAATGGTCCAAAGTTGTCTGTAGCTCACAGACAAGCTCGCTTAAGATTTGCACGTGATCACCTGAATTGGACTGAAGAGCAATGGACCTCCGTATTGTTCACGGACGAGTGTAGGACATGTTTATATGGTGCAGATGGTCGCAGAAGAGTCTATCGTCGACGTGGGGACCGATATGCTCAAAGTTGCATTGAGGAGCGTGTTCCTTTTGGAGGCGGTTCGTGTATGGTCTGGGGTGGCATATCGATGAACGGGCGAACAGAACTTGTGTTCATAGACATGGTCCCTCAAAACGGTACTAGAGGGGGTTTGACTGCACATCGCTACATAACAGAGATCTTAGAAGATCACGTGGTGCCTTACATGGGATTCATAGGCGAAAATTTTACTTTAATGCAGGATAATGCCCGGCCGCACGCTGCTGCACAAGTGCGACAATATTGCGAAGAGGTTGGGATACGTACAATGAATTGGCCAGCACGCAGCCCGGATCTTAATCCCATTGAGCATGTTTGGGACAATTTAAAAAGAGCTGTATATGCGAGAAACCCTTTGCCCACGACAGTGGCAGCACTAAGAACAGCACTTTCAGAAGAATGGGACAATATTCCGCAAGATCTTTTAATAACCCTAATAAAATCTATGCGGAACCGATTAGAATCCGTAATAAGGGCACGTGGAGGTAATACACCTTATTAAAACATAAATAAACCCTTGCATAAAGTTTGTGTCTATTTTTAAAACCAATTTTTTAATTTGCATACTTGGTTAAAATATTTATTTCAAAGTCGTCTATTACTTTGATGCAGTTTATGAGTCCGTCAGTGTAGATTTGAACACACAGTTAAGAACGTTAGCCTTATCAGATTTTGAGAAAGATTTTTACAAATTGATGAATAATTCAGTTTTTGGGGAAACTATGGGAAACTATGGAAAACATTGAAAAACGGGTTAACGTTAAACTTTTAACTCATTGGGAAAATCGAGGTAAAGTTCTCGGTGCACGTGATTTAGTTGCAAAACCTGAATTTCATAGCTTATCAATATTTGCAGAAAATTTAGTTACAGTGCAATTAAGGAAAACAAAGTTATTTTATAATAAACCGATATACTTAGAATTTTGTATTTTAGATATATCAAAAACTCTAATGTATGATTTTCATTATAATTATATGATAAATAAATTTAAAAACCATGTTAAATTACTTTATACAGATACTGATAGTTTAATATATCAAATTTTTACAAATAATTTTTATAAAGACATTAAAACTGATCTCGATAAACATTTTGATACATCTGACTATGCTTTAGATAATATTTTTGGTTACCCAAAAATTAATAAAAAAAGATTAGGTTTCTTTAAGGATGAAAATAATGGAAAAATTATGAAAGAATTTGTTGGTTTGAGATCAAAAATGTATGCATATGATGTCGAAAACAATTGTCATGCAAAAGCAAAGGGGATTAATAAATGTGTAACAAAAAACATGAAAATGGAGAATTATAGGTCATGTCTCTTGAATAAAAATGTAACGTTTTGTAATATGCATAGATTTAGATCACTGAAACACACAATCTTTACGCAAAAAATTAACAAGGTGTGTTTATCATATAACGATACCAAACGACATATTTTGCCAAATGGTATTGACACATTAGCATGGGGTCATTATAAGTTAAGATAGCATAACTTATTTTTGTAAACACAAATTGTATATACTCAAATAAACACTCAACGTATATTATAATATATAGTGCATAATTATAGATAGGCTAAGATTTTGTTTACAGTATGAAAATAAATATTTGATCAACTTTGTAAATATGATTATAACTAATATATACGCTTATTTTAGAATCTGTTTGTTTCATTTCTTCTAAAAACCTTTGTAGATAAACACGTCGTAATGTTTCATTTTATTCATCCGTTTACTGCAATAGTTGCAGGAAATGACCCAGTGAATGTGGGAAATCAATTTTTTTTACAAATTTTATAAAACATATTAAAGAAATTTGTAATGTGGAATTTGAACAAATAACATGGTGCTTCGATGAAATGCAACCTCTATATAATTTGTTGAATGTAAATTATCATCAAGGTATTCCTGACCTTAACATGTTTGATGGTAAGGATAGTCATATCATTATTATTGATGATCTCATGAGGGAATCTGATGGACGTATTGTAGATATATTTATATTAGTGAAACCAGATTAAACAAAACTGGTAAGGTAATAAATAATATTGAATGACATTAAAACTGTATTAATATTCTTTTGGTGTAATAAGTTATTGCAATATGAATTTTACACCACTGACATCATCGATGACTCCAAGTTTAATACGTCGTAGTATTTCTATTTAGGGTTTGTCTTGATAATATTTTCTTAGAGCAAGTACCAGAGATGTATAGTAGGATTCGTGAATTTAATGGGGGTCTAACTAAAAATCCATTTAACTTTGAGAATTATGGTATAAACACTTTTAGTGTATATATAGATGGTCAACAAATTCCTTCAAAGGCTTTACAACCTTCGTTTGAGAACAATATTTTCACTTTAGCCTACCACACATTATTCTCAGGTTCAGGTATTCACTTTCTTAACGATGGTAACGGAATATCTAGGAACGATTATGCTAAAGGTTGCTGTTTGTTGGCATTCGATTTAACTCCCGATTTGTCAGCTAACTTTTCAAATCATTGGAATCTCATAAGACATGGTAGTGTGAGATTAGAAGTACGCTTTGAGTCATCACTTTCTCAAACTATTAACTGTATTGTATATGCAGAATTTGATATTGTTATCGAAATAGATAAAAATCGTAATGTTACAGTTGATTATAGTAGTTAAGAATTAATATCTGTATATGATTATTTCAGAGTTTAATTGTTGTTAGTGTGTAAGAGTGATTTAAATAAAAATAAAGTATTTGTTTATAAACCTTATTTCTTGTATTATTTTTATGATCATCCACATATGCATAGTTAAGTCTAGACAAAGAAATAGAAAATGTCAATACTCGAACAAACAGTTTTAGTATAAGTGTGTGGAGAAACAGATTAAAATAGGGTGTTCCTTAATTCGGTATACATTTACACTTAGCCCACACAGTCTGCAGGTTCTGAAAATTGGTACTAAAAAAAATCTGCATGCAGTATGAATACTACTAAGTACAAAAGTATTTAAAGGAGATTCATCCGAATCTAGAGTACAAAGTATATGCAGCTAACCGTCTGCCAATACAGGTTCAGAACCCAACATATCTGAGAAGCAATTTAGATACGGATAACAAACCGGGTTCCCACTGGGTTGCGATACATATCGATGATAATGGTGTTGGACAATATTTTGATTCATTTGGTCGAGCTCCTAAAGGCTACCATCATAGTTTTTTTGAAGAGAAATTCAAGAAGATGGGATTACAACAGTTGTAGAATACAGTATGACTGGACTTCAATATGTGGTGAATACTGTTTAATGTATTTAAATTTTAAGTTTCACGGTATGAGTATGAATGATTTTATCAGGTTCTTTGGAACAGATACGGCTCACAATGATATTGTATTAAATAAAATGTTTCAAATGTATTTTGATAAGAAATAAAGTATAGAAAGCAATATTGTGTTTGAATTCCCATGTCATTTTCGATGTTAACCACGTGACTGAGTAAGGCGATATTACGCATCGAAAGGTCATTAGCTAATTATTAATGAGAGAGATTCATTAGAAATAAAAATTTGAGAGTGCGTAATGAGTGTCCAATTAGCACGTATGTCATTAAGAATGAATTAGTGTGCTTTAGTCTTATTTTGAAAAAAGCTATCTTTGTAACTAGAAGAGTTAGAGCAAAACGGATGACGTAGAACGACTCGGCACACCTGAAAACCCCCATCTAGACACCAAACTTTTTTTTTTTTTTTAGTTTTCGCAACCCGTGTGGACGGACGTCGCCACCCAAGGGGTGTGCACGCCTTGGCCATTGCGCCAGAAGCCCCATAACTCTACTACTAGCGCTAACTATTTTATGAAAAGCCAAAAAGTGTCTGTAGAGACACGCCTGGCTGTTCATCAAGGGGTGGTGGTGCCAGCATTAATGTACGGAAATGAAGGTTGGCTGTGGCAGAAGAAGCATGAAAGTAGGATATTTTTTTTTTTATTGCAGGAGTTCAGCAGACAAGACAGACGGCCCACTTGATTGAAAGCGGTTACCATCGCCTATGGACATTTGCAACACCGAAATTGCTACAAATGCGCTGCTGCTCTCTTAGAGGCGACTGGAACCTGGTCACTAATGCCGGAACACAACTCAAGGGTGTTACGGCGACATGCTTTAGACGAGGGGTGGTAGCCATCCAGTCGTGCAAATGCCCTACCCACCTGGCTGTGGGTTGTTTTGTCGTTTCTTACGACAGGCCGCCCCAACGCAGGAGATTGTATTCAATTGAAATTGAAATTGAAATATAGTTGAAATGAGAGCTTAGAGAAGTATATTTAGAGTAAGCATCAATGATATTATACGGAATAGTGTAATAAGGGAACACTGTGGATTGAAAGAAGAATAGAATAGATAACACTTTATTGCTCACCAAATATACAATTTCGAAAATGCACAATTACAATATTGTCATGGTAGAAACTATAGGCGGCCTTATCGCTTAAAGCAATCTCTTCCAGGCAACCCAACTTAAGGAATAATTTAACCTAATATGCCGATGTAGGTGATGCAGATTATTAGATAGATCTTAAACTACATATTTTATAAATAAATACATACAAACATATTAACGTATATATATTAATTAGCCTCTAGTATAAGAATATGTAATAACAAGAGTTGAAGAAAGAATGTTAAGGTGGTTTGGGCATGTAGAGTGGATGTATGAAAATAGAATCACAAAACAAGTGTATGACAGCATTGTGAATAGTAGAATTGGAACCGGTAAACCACGACGTAAAACGCCATGATCAAATAACAGAAGTCTGAAAACGAGGTCAGGTAAAAAGCATATCAAATAAACGTGCATGTATGAAGAGGTCAATGAAAGTAGATGAAGCAAAAGTTGTTTGATAGGATCGTTGCGAGTGGAGACATATAGTCTCTGCCTACCTCCATGGGAAACAGGCGTGATATATGTATGTAAAAAAGCACCGGATTACGTTGCATGTACTGTCGTCCAACCGAGACTAGAAACTAGAATAGAATATACTTTATTGCACGCAATGTTACAAAATAAATCTATAAAGAGGTAAAGTTTGTGAGTTTGTGACTTTGTAGGGGGTAATCTCTGGAGCTACTAAACCGATTTTAGAAATTCTTTTACTGTTCGAAAGCTACGTTAACAGGGAGTGTCATAGGCTATATAACATGACGCTATATAACATGACGCTATATACCACGAGAGCGGGATAGAGCGCGAATGAAACCGCGCCGGACCGCTAGTTCAATATACAATGGTAATGATAAGTACAACGGGTGGTCTTATCGCTGGGAGCGATTTCTTCCAGACAACAAGCGTGTTACTTTAATTTCTTTTTTACTTTTATTTACAACTAGCTGCGCCCCGCGGTTTCACTCGCGTGTTTTTTTTTTATTATTGCAGGAGTTCAGCAAACAGGCAGGCGGCCCACTAGATGGAAAGCGGTTACCATCGCCTATGAACATTTGCAACACCAAAGGTGCTACAAATACGCTGCTGCTCTCTTAAGGGAGACTGGAACCTGACACTAATGCCGGAACACAACACAAGGTAGTTATGGCGGCATACTCTAGACCAGGGGTGGTCGCCATCCAGTCGAGCAGTTGTTTTGTCGCCTCTTACGCAGGAAATTGTATTCTTTCTCCGTTCCTGCACGGATAAGAATAATGTGGTGATGGAAAATTGTTATATTTTGGATAATTCACGCTATATCTTTATAAATTATAGCCTATGTGTTATTCTGATGTGTAAGCTATATAATTGTAAAGTTTCATCAAAATCCATTCAGCAGTTTTTGCGTGAAAGAGTAACAAACATACATCCATGCATACAAACTTTCGCGTTTACAATATTAATAATAGGATTCGTTTTTTGTCTTTTGTATAACTGACACATTATGAACATAAGTCTGACAAATCAAATTTATTATATTGCATAGACCGGAAACCAAACTGGTATAAGATTTTATCCCGGAAAACTGAATAGGCAACCTAAAAATTTTCCTGTATAAGGCGAGTTTTAGTTACGGCCATTATAATATTATTGTAAACGGATTATAGTACCTACGCTTATGCACCTATTTTTTTTATTGCAAAGTGTACGGCCTGAGTGACAAAGCGTCCGGCGGGGCGGGCTGCGGGCAATAGAGCGTCCGACCGAGTGTAGTGATGAGTACTACACGTGTGAGGCAGTACATTTGTCCCGTACCAAATAGATTTGAACAGATACTCAAAATTTAAATTTGTACTAATTCAAAAATTTTGTCCCGCTACTACTCACGCGTCAAATGTAAGAGGAAGGACGGATCGAGGACAACAGTACAATAACACGACAAAATTACATTTACGACTACTAGTAAAATGAGGCGACCGAGGCCGATCACAACCGACACGAACGATTAAGGAACACTTCAAATGTACTGCCACGGTATAAGCCGTACAAATGTTCTCGCCTCATTTCAAGTGATACATTGTACTGTTTCAGTACACAATGTCATGTTACTCTTACAAACTCCTTTTAAAATCTTGTCCTACCCAAATCTAACCGAGTAGCTTCAGTGCACGCTCAGCGTTCATCGTTCACAAATTAAAACTGTACGCGACGCCCTGCTTGATGCACAAGAGCGCGCTGCAGCCGCCGCACATATCGGCTGGCACTAGGGGCACTCGTTAGCGTTTATATACATTTAAATTAGTTTATCTACGGTCTCAGTGTACGCCCGAACCGAGCGTGCCGCGTTCCTATACACGACGCGTCGCTGAACGCAAACATGCCCGCTGCGGAGCCGCCGCGCCAGCCGTTTAACACGAACGCTGCACGCTCCGCCCCGCTGCATGCTCGAATAGAGCGGGTACTCAGGCCATACGCTAAATTCAGCAGACGGCCAGACAGCCCACCTGACGGAAAGCGGTTACCATCGCCTATAGACATTTGTAACACCAATGTGCTCTCTAAAGGGAGACAAACCTGGCCACTGATGCCGGAACACAACTCCAGATTGTTATGGCGGCATAATTTAAACCAGGGGTGGTAGCCATCCAGACGAGCAAATACCCTGCCACCTACTATAAAATTAAAGCAGTTAAAATAATACTCTTATTTTCGGACCTTTTCTCTGAATCAGGGTGGTACAATAAGGTAATATTATATAAAGAAAGGGTCCCTAATTGAGGTAGTACAATGACCGCTTTAAATGAATACAATTAACTAAAATATTAAGCAACGAAAAGGTCGAAAAACAAATCAAGTGTAACATAACAAGCCTCGCGCACGCGCATCATGCGTGATAATCCGCATTAGTCATCGCATGATCTGTCTGTGAGCGTAATATATCGTTCTCTTTTTCTCGTATGAAGATCGAAAGAGATAACTATATATACATTAGATTAGCAACTTTCAAAAGCGAATTTATATATGTGGCTTAAATGTATGTAGTAGGATGTTATTATATATAACATGTATACATGAATGAAAGTATGCGTTTTCCAAAATTAAAGTAGACATTTGTGATCTGAGGGTCTGAAGCGGACGCCTTTGGAGCATCGTTTAGTGAAATTGGCACGTGTCTAAATATATTAGTAGTTGTAAGGCACAAATCTCCGCTTTATGTTGATACTTATCCTCAATTATCACATCATTATCTCTCCCAAGCTTACGTAATTCTACACAATATTACTATGATTACTATACTGTATGTCTTTCAAGACCACGGGCCATAAAAATGGCCCGGACGGGGGGCTTGCGTGGGGCCATGGGAAGGCCAACACGTAGAGGCCCCTTGACAAATTTAATGTAAATGTGGCGTGATCCTGACCGGCGATTATCCCTGTCCACACCATATAGTAATGCACCCAAGGACAAGCCCCGGCCAGTGTAGGACTATTGTGGGAAATGAGGACAAAAAGTACCGGGCTATTGTGGTGAACTGCTAGTGGTACTAGGGGTCTGGGAATATGGGGACTATGGCGTCTGTCCCGTCGTAATGTTCAGGGAACATGGAAAAATGGGCAGACGGTGACTCGCCACTCCCTGCATGGGCCCCAAAAAATGCCATAAAGACAGGGGCAACATGGGTGTGAGTGGCTAAGGGGTGTAGAGAGGTGGGCTGCAGGTTCACCGAAGCTACTTCTGACGTTAGGCCGTTTACCACTTCCACCCCTGGAGCTTGAGTCTTAGATCTAGCGATCTCCACTCCGTGCCGGCTGGTTAAGGCAAGCACGGAGGCGGGGGCCTTGATTACTATTATTATTTATATATATCAATATATGTATATTCAAATTCATTTTTATTTATGCGCAATAAGTACCATTGGAGAACACTTTTTGAACACATACATGTAAGTCAAAATTTAAATCTACTTCCTATTCTATCACCGTTTCGCAATGTGTTATCGCTGTTCAAAGGAGAAGCAGCGGCAAGAAACTCCCCAGCAACACGACTAGTTACCAAGTAACGGTAAAAAATTCACCGGCATGGCAGTATATTTTTCGAAAATACCGGTAATTACTAATTACCTATATTTTTAGAGGTAAATGATAACGTTTTCCAGGCCTGGTTATAATACATACGTTATTATACACGATATATCCAGAATTTAATATCAAATATAGACATACAATTTACGAATAGGTTACTAATGTAAAATCCTTATTGTAAGTTGACTAAGTAAATATAATAATTATGATTCAAGTAATATGAAATTAAAATAGGTAGTAGTCTATTTAAAAAAGAACGTAATGGTTGACACATTCATAAAACGTAACATTAATTTCCCTACGAAAAATATATTGTATTATTTAAACATAAAAAACAACAACATATTTGATTGTAGTGCTGTTTGGTGGCGATTATTATAGAAATAGTGGTGGTGAAGCGAGGACCAGGAGTACCATCATACAGAGTTAACCTAGTTTGGGCTCCTTTCTTTCCCATTTTATTAAGTTTCTCAAATTGTTGTACCCTATTCATTTTGTTCTTTTTTTATGGGAAATAAATAAATAGATAATAATATTTTTTTCATGTATGTCTTTGAAGACCACGGGCCATAAAAATGGCCCGGACTTTTGTAGGACTTGCGTGGGGCCATGGGAAGGCCAACACATACAGGCCCCTTGACAAGTTTAATGTAAATGTGGCGTGACACTGACCGGCGATTATCCCTTTTTTATGGCAGGAGTTAAGCAGACAGGCAGACGGCTCACTTGATGGTAAGCGGTTACCATCGCCTATGGACATTTGCAACACTAAAGGTGCTACAAATGCGCTGCTGCTCTCTTAAGGGAGACTGGAAGCTGGTCAGTAATGCCGGAACACAACACAAAGTTATTATGGCGGCATACTCTTGACCAGAGGTGGTCGCCATCCAGTCGAGCAAATACCCTAGCACCTGGCTGTGTGTGGATTGTTTTGTCGCCTCTAACGACAGACCGCCCGGTCGGAGGAAATTGTATTCTTTCTCCGTTCCTGTACAGATAAAACCCTGTCACACCATATAATAATGCACCCAAGTCCCAAGGACAAGCCCCGGCAAGTGTAGGACTATTATGTGAAATGATAATAAAAAGTACCGGGCTATTGGGGTTAATTACTTATTATTATTATTAAAGTTTGTAAAATATAGTAATTTTTATGTTTTGATTCGCACCGACTTCAAGATGTTGTAGAAATTGTTTTTAAAGTAGATAGTCAAGACCGGGGGAGCGGTATTAATAAAAGATTCATTTACTATGAAGTTTATTATTAAATTTTAATTATCGGAAACCCGATTTATAACTAGAGATAATATATGCTTATTAATAATGAGTCTATGCAGGCCTAATGTACACTGTTAACTGCATTGGCCATGCATCCTCCCGCGGTGATATCATTCCCGGCCACCTGTGTGGGCTCTACACAAAAACATCCGCTTGACCAGGAACGGGCAGTATCAGCATTCAGTTTTGCACAACGACGACGCGGTCAGGGGCAGGATGCATAACTAGATTTCTTTTTTGGTAGAAAATTGTTATGACCTTTTTTTTTTACTTTTGACGGCTCGGTGACGTATCAATTAGTAATGTCCTAATGCGTTACCCACTCGGATTTGTTATAAAAATCGACTTTATTTATAAATAAGTTTTAATCAATATCTATGTACATATAAAAGAAAGTCGTGTTAGTTACACTGTTTATAAGTCAAGAACGGCTGTACCGATTTGGCTGAATATTGGTGGGGAGGTAGCTTAGATCCAGGAGATGGACATAGGATACTTTTTATCCCGTTGTAACCGGTAGTTGGCGTTGAGATCGGGTTCCAGAATCCTCCTAATTACCTGGAGCGATTTTGGTGATTTTGTTTTTGTGTGTTTGAGTGGGTTCCTGGTTGGTTTAAATCCACCATTGGAACCGGTAGGTGGCGCTGAGATCGGGTTCTAGAATCCTTCTAAACACCTGGACCGATTTTGGTGATTTTGTTTTTGTGTGTTTGAGTAGGTCCCCAGATGGTTTAAATCCACAATAGGAACCGGTAGGTGGCGCTGGGATCGGGTCCTAGATTTTTATTTTTTCAGAGCAGGACGTCTGCCGGGGCCGCTAGTAACTTATAGATAATAATAGTAACAGCCTCTAAATGTCCCACTGCTGGGCTCGGGCCTCCCATTATAGGGGAACGGACAATATACCCGCCACGCTTGTCCAAGGCGGCTTGGCAGGTTTGACACATAGGTTATCTCTATGTGCAGGTTGCATCACGATGTTTCCTTCACCGTTCTTAGCTCGTGGTAATTGTAGCAATATGCACATTAGGTCAGAAAACTGTCGAAGCGGTGCATGCGTTCCGGCCAGGATCGAACCCGCGCCCTTTGAGTTTGGGACGCGTGCGCTAGCCATTACACTACCACGACTTAACTTATCCATATAAATAAATCATTTTTGTAATAAAGCAAAAAAAATAATATAACATTTTTTATTTTCAAATCGATTAGTTTCGATTTATTTACGTATACGAGTAGTGTCGATAGTTTAATAGTCTGTGCGTTACATGACTCACAGGACATCCCTATTACGTCACCCACAACAATAAAGTACGACAATAATGTCATTTATTTCGTGTGAACTTTACTGTCAAAAATATGTAAGTTGATAGACGTGCAAACATCAAAAGTGTAATAAATGCTTGAAAACGGTATACGGAACCCAGACTTAAATGCGACAATGGCTTTGGTTTGACTTTAACCTCATACTTAACAATCAATGCCATATATCTTTCAAGTGTGCTGTTTACCTACACTCGATTGTAATATTCAGAACTCTATTTCGGAACATATAAGGTATGCTTTATATTGCACATAGGACTTATATGTATGAACTTGAAGCCTTGATAATGCTTTGTAAACAACAAAAAATATTTTTAAGGATAAAAACATATAACCCTCATGCTAGGGCCTCATCTGGGATAATGTTATTGTACGGTCAGTGGCGTAGAGGCCCTGTATCAAAATGTGTTGGGGGGCCCAAAGGATTTCAAAGGAAGGGTAGTTATTTTTATATAAGAAACAAAAAATGCTCGTTATTTAATTAAATTATTACTTAAACTTACTATGAGCTAAGTTAGATAAACAATTAGAAACAAAGATACACTTTCGCCTTTTTTCGGCAAACTTATTTATCAAATCATCTATAGTTGAAGGCGATTTAAGTTTTTCTAGCAGGGCGTTCCATTAGTAGCTCACAACGCCCAATATGCTCAGTTAGCCGTTCCACCTGGCGACCGCGGTCGTTATGGTCGTGGCGAAAACGTTACTAATGACGTCAGCATTTTCGATCACACGACGCTCACAACGACCCATGTCAAGAGGTGGGTCGAATAGCCGTTCCACTTGGGTTTACGATTGTAACGCCGCGAAGCAAGTGGAACGGGAAATATCTCGGTCGTGAACGTGGTCGTTGTGAGTCCCTAATGGAACGTAGCCTAGATTTTCTGCTTCTATAGACAATAATGACAAGTCTGATAACTGTACCTTTTGGCCCAGCAGTTATTCTCAAAAATGTTATCAACCTATAAAAGATTTTGGATAACATTTTAGGAATTTTTGATTACACATTTTTAGGGCCCCTGTAGCCTGGGGACCCGTATCATTGATACAGCTGATAAATTTAAAAGTTTTCATTCAAAATAAGTTCCACTGGAGAACACTTTTTGAAGGTCATACATATAGGTTAAAAATTAATTTTACTTCCTAGTCTATGTACACCGCTTCGCAACGTGTTATTGTGAGTTGTGTTCCGGCATTAGTGACCAGGTTCCAGTCTCCCTTAAGAGAGCAGCAGCGCACCTGTGGTGTTGCAAATGTCCATAGGCGATGGTAACCGCTTTCCATCAAGTAGAGTAGACTATCGATGTTTTTATTGGTTCCGGATCGAATTCAGTTTTTTTGTTTGATAAAATAAAATATGTTTAAATAAAAAATGCATTCATTAAAATGTACCTAACCTAACCAAATCATAATTTGCAGTAAACCTGTGAAAAATCGAAATGTGTGCTGGGACACATAGTAGAAGTGAAACTTTAACGGACAAGTGGAAAAACGAATCGCAACAAAGTTTTAACTTGAAGTTTTACGGGCAGATTGTTAATGTACGAGTCCAATTTGAAAACCTGCCCGTAAAACTTCAAGTTAAAACTTTGTTGCGATTCGTTTTTCAAACCGCAAAATCATGAATGAGATTTCTATAGGATTTTACAATAGTCGTAACGTGACCTTGTTTTGGGTTTTTCGACGTGAGGAATTACCAAATAGCTGATTAGTATCATTATTATGTATGTAATATGTTAAATGCTCTTTATGAAAAATGCAAACAGATACCGTACTAGGCAAGCGGACAGTCGAATGAAGTAGCGATGAGCAGTACACATGTGAGCCAGCACATTTGTCCCGTACAAAATACATTTGTACTGGGGATAGACCGCATGTGGTTTGAACCGAATACTCTATTAATAAGACCGCTATTGTTCAGTTTGTAAAAAAGTGATTTTAATCAAAATTAAAGTTGTAATTGCTGATGTCCGTTACAAATGTTTTATAAATTCAAGTTACGCATTATAATTAAGAGTTAGAAGAATACTATGTATATTTCATTATTCTTTTAATTTGATGTTTATGTGGTGTTGTGCGGATGAGCTTAAATTAGGACTTCATTCGAATACATTTACATTTCGTAGTGATGCTCACGGGTGTCTCAGGTGGTTAGACCACTGTATTGTGACTCTGTCAGCCTTAGCAACTATCAGAAACCTATGGGTTCAGCATGACGTATATTGGTCTGACCACTTCCCACTAATAATAGAGTGTAATCTTTTTAGGCTTAACGAGAAAGTTTCTCCTGTCATAAATGATGATTTTATAAAACGTATTATCTGGGGGGATAGGCAAATTAAGCAGATTGAAAAATATCACGAAATGTGTCACATGGGTCTTCGAAAAGTAGACTTTCCCTCGGAATTACAGCTATGTGGCAATGGTTTCTGCCAAAATACTGATCACCATGTAATCATAGATCAATTGTA
This sequence comes from Dendrolimus kikuchii, assembly GCA_019925095.2. Lineage (NCBI taxonomy): Eukaryota > Metazoa > Arthropoda > Insecta > Lepidoptera > Lasiocampidae > Dendrolimus > Dendrolimus kikuchii. The sequence continues at coordinate 855,415 of JAHHIN020000032.1, forward strand.
CAGTAGTATAATAAGTATATTATCCAATGCAGCTATACAGAGCTATATCGTGAAAAAAACTCATAGGAAGAAAAAACATGTAATTGGTTGGAATAAGTATGTTGCTGATACTCATAGGGAGGCTAGACTTAAATTTTTAACATGGGTAACAGCGGGGAAGCCCTCTGGTGGTATATTTTATAATGAAATGCTTGAAAGTCGTAGGACTTTTAAAAGAAAATTAAAGTGGTGTCAAGATAGAGAAGAACAGCTAAAAATGGACACTCTTGCATTAAATCATTCTAAAAAAATGTTTAAGAGCTTTTGGAAAAATACAAATAAAGTAAACTGTAAGTCTAGCCTTCCTGCGGCTGTGGGCGGTATCCAAGATCACAAAATGATTGCAGAGTTATTTAGGGAGCACTTTAGTGTATCGTCGCCCTTAGGTTCGTCGTCTGGGAAGATGTCGGACGGTGGGGCCGTCGGGACTAGTGGTGTTTTGATCTCTGCGAAGAATATTTCAGAAGTTCTTAATAACATGAAAAGAGGTAAACCCCGGGTCACGATGGTCTCAGCGTCGAGCACTTCAAGTACGCTGGTGTGCATTTACCTCGAGCATTGGCGATGCTTTTTAATCTGTGCCTTGCTCACTCTTATTTACCCAAGAGTTTGATGCGCACAGTAGTGGTGCCTATCATTAAAAACAAGACAGGGGATTCCTCAGATAAGAATAATTATCGGCCAATCTCACTTGCGACTATAACAGCAAAGGTACTTGACAGTGTGATTAACAGCAAACTCACACGTAAATTGAATTTAATTGATGCGCAGTTTGGATTTAGGGCTGACCTGTCAACTGAGAGCGCTATACTGAGTTTAAAACATACTGTCCGGTACTATACTAAGAGGAGGACGTCGGTATACGCGTGCTTCCTTGACTTGTCTAAAGCGTTCGATCTTGTTGCATATGACCTTCTGTGGAACAAGTTGGGAGATGCGGGTGTGCCGACCGACCTTGTTTCTATTCTTAAATTCTGGTACTCAAACCAGACAAACCAGGTGAGATGGGCCGGTACACTATCGGATGAATATAGGTTAGAATGTGGAGTGAGGCAGGGGGGAATCAGCTCGCCATTGCTGTTCAACCTTTACATCAACCAGCTTATTGAGCGACTCAGCAGCACTCACGTCGGATGCTATATAGATGGAATTTGTTTTAATAATATTAGTTACGCGGATGACATGGTGTTGCTGGGTCCGTCTATCAGCGCCGTAAGGACATTGTTGTCTATATGCGAGAACTACGCGGAGGAGCATGGGCTGAAGTACAACTCTAAGAAGAGTGAAATATTAGTTTTTAAAACACAAAAGACACAGAAGCGTTCACCTACCCATGTCCCTCCTGTGTTTCTCAATGGCGTAGCTCTTAAGATGGTTGATAGGTTCAAGTACTTGGGGCATATTGTAACGAGTGACCTTAGGGATGACGAGGATATAGAGAGGGAACGTAGGGCGTTGGCGGTTCGGGGCAACATGTTGGCTCGCAGGTTCGCTCGAAGCACAGTTGAAGTAAAAACTACTCTTTTCAAAGCTTATTGCCAGTCATTTTACTCGAGCGGCCTGTGGGTAGACTATACGCAACGAGCCATTAACGCCCTACAAGTACAATATAATAATGTTTTCAGAATGCTGTTGGGATTGCCGCGGCACTGTAGTGCATCTGGGATGTTTGCGGAGGCCCGCACAGATGGTTTTAAGGCGATTATCCGAAAAAAATCCGCTTCGCTGATGCAACGCTTGCGCGGCAGCACCAACAGCCTTCTGAAGGCTATGGCGGTCAGATTTGACTGCCCCTTCCAAGAACATTGGATAGGGGTAGTCATCGGATTAAAATAAGTGGCTTAAAAAAAAAAAAACAAAAAGGTCTTAAATGCTTGGAAAATAAATATTACTAACACTACTAACATTATTTTAGAAGATAATTGTAACTAACACACTAACGAAATATGGACCCCGGTCTGAATTAAAAATAACCATGAATATATAATGGATTAATTTTATTTTACGTTTATGATAGATGTGATTTCTATTTCAGTTAAAGTAGGTATTTTACTTTTTCTTGCACCGAATGTTCGGCATTTAAATCGATTTACGGCCGGATTCCGAATTTCGCCTCAAACGGTCGAAATTCTGTAAAACCGAATGTAAAATGAATTTCGGTCCATTCCTGATTTGTACTTATAGGGCTCAAAATTTGAAATGTACCACTCCAAGAATTTTGTCGCGCTACTATTCAAAAGTAAGAGGAAGGACGGAACCAGGCTTATGCTACAACACTACAATAACGCCGGTATTGGCATGACAAAGAGGGACAACATGACAATGTCATAGTACGACTGTTAGTAAAATGTGGTGACCGAAGCCGATCATATCCGATTCTTAACGAACATTTCCGAACTAGTTTTGAACGGGACAAATGAGGGAATGACGCTCACCGCCTCAACGGCCTGATCGCTTCAAATGTACTGCCGTGGTACAAACCATACAAATCTCCTCGCCTCATTTGAAGTGGTACACTGTACTGGTTCAGTGCAAAATGTCATGTGACTCTTACAAACTCATTTTAAAATCATGTACTGCCCAACACTAAAATGAACTTATATCCATAATATTATAAAATTCTAAATACGCCGCATCTGTACATAAAAGCCATTAAAAAACCTAGCTAGAATAGACTATATAAACGACGGAGAACACGATGCAATATTTTTTTTTCTGTTTGTTCAGGATTCACGTAAAAACTACAAGGCCAATTCCAATACAGTTTTCGCGGATCGAAAGCAAATTCTTAGACTTAAAATCTGCGCTACTTTTTATTCCGGGAGTCCCGCGGGGATTTTTCTGGGAATGATTTAAAATGGCCCAATTGAAAATATAAAATCGAATTCCTTCGAAAAAAAATCGAATAAGTTTTTTTTTAAATAGGTTTAATGTACAAATACGGCAGGTTTATAATTTTATAACATATACTAGCTGACCCGGCAAACGTTTTGCCATATAAATGATTTCTCGTGACTATTCTGCTATTTAAATAAAAAATAACTAACTTCTGATTCTCAGCCCTGCTCCGTGATGTTTGCTGGGTGAGAAGTGACACCGATAGACACCTGGCGGGGATAACTGATCGATAGATAATTGATCAGTTATCGACCACTGAGAGATGAAGGTTATTACAGTACTAATATCACTTTTAAAAAATGGGTGTTGGTCGTAGAAGGGTGAAAATTAATGTTTATATTTTATATATTATAAAGGGTTATATTTAATTCCAAATCACAAAGAAATTAAAAAAAAAAAAATTTTTTTTTGGCTAATTTTATAAAGGGGGCCCCTTATCATTTAGGGGAATAAAAAATAGTTTACGACCTATCCTCAGACCCACAGAATATACACACAAAATTTCATAAAATTCGTCAAGTCGTTTTGGAGGAGTTTGGTTACAAACACTGACACGAGAATTTGATATATTAGAAAGATAAGCCAAAAGTAAATCACAGGTATTATTTTCATAAAATTGGCAAACAAAAACAAATATCAACAAAACACACTCATCCATTTCGACGCCCGTCGCATACGTTGCTTAACAATTTAACATAGTCAGTGTGTCGCGTACGCCAATATACGTCTTACAGATGTGAGAATTATGATAATGAACTATGTCCAATTGGGTTTTCTTAGTGTACAAGTCTTGGCGGGAAATTCCCTCGCGTCGCTAAAAGCCGGTTGCTACAAGCGACGCATGCGTGTTAACTTGCAAACTACATACGTAAAATATATCAAATTATTTAAAACTACAGTATAATAGGCGCGGCAGCATATTGCAACTGCGGCCATTGCTAGCAGGCTACACTAAACAAAAATGTATTGGGACTAGTTGCAGATTGCTGCATAGAATAATTAATTTAATAAAAAATATATGTTCATAAAATGCCAGTAAAAGACTGATCGACTGACTGACTGACTGATGGATATTTATTTTTTAATTTAATAATAAATAATTTAAGTATAATATTTGTTGTAATTACGGATCTTTGTGACTGAAACAAATAAATACATACATACATAACTTCACGCCAGTTCCCTTGCGGGGTAGGTACGAAAAACAGAGCGCCATTTAGGCTTATTCTTACACACGTCACTTGCTTCTTTGACATTCATAACTCTTGTCATGCACGCTCGTCTGTTCTTAAGGCTCCTGACATCACCTTCTGCTAGTACACAATCAATTTGACTGCATTGTATATCTGTTTAGTCATTCTTTCATCATGCTTTCTTTCCACATACCCGAACTACCGGAGCATTCCTTTCCTTACCTTCACCCCGATACTCTCTTTCAGACCAACTCTCTTTCTTACTTCGGTATTACGAACGAAATAAATAAATAATTATTATATTACTATTATTACATTGATTAGCGTACAGGCGTCGCAAATCCAAAGATTGCAGGTTCGAATACTGACTGGATTAACATACATATAGCTACACCACTTTGGCAGTTTTATGACCCTCATATTGTAACAATTACTAACGGTGAGGGAAAGGACTTTATATAAAAGACTTTGCTTAGTTTGTTAGGAGATTTGAGCTTAATACAAAATTACATGAGCCTTTATGATTCTTTAACCATTTTAAAGAAATTTAAAAAATTATCATGGAATCATATTCATGAAGTGAAACTTCTATATAGACGGGGTCTTAGGATTTTTCTGTCACGAAAAAGCGTTACAGCCGCGTGGAAGAGCGGCATAATTTAGACGATACGTGGTGAGAGGCGGCGTAATGTAAGTGTAGACTGTCGATGTTTTTATTGGTTCCGGATCGAATTCAGTTTTTTGTTTGATAACATAAAATATGTTTAAATAAAAAATGCATTTTTTAAAATGTACCTAACCTAACCAAATCATAATTTGCAGTAAACCTGCCAAAAATCGAAATGTGTGCTGGGATACATAGTAGAAGTGAAACTTCAACGGACAAGTGAATGTTTTAACTTGAAGTTTTACAGGCAGATTGTTAATGTACTTGTCCAATTTGAAAACCTGCCCGTAAAACTTCAAGTTAAAATTTTGTTGCGAATCGTTTTTCCACCTGTCCGCTGAAGTTTCACTTCTAGTATGTGTCCCCCACATATTTCGATTTTTTTGTTCGGAATTCATGTGAAAACTACTGGGCCTATCTCGATGCGGTTTTCGCTGATCGACTGCAAATTTTTAGACTTAAAATCTGTGCTACCTTTTATCCTAGGAAACCCGGCGGGAATTTTTCTGGAAATGATTTAAAATGGCCACATAAAAAAATGAATGGCAACGGATAAGTGGCAAAACGAGCAGGTTTTCAAATTGGACAAGTACATTAACAATCTATCCGTAAAACTTAAAGTTAAAATTTTGTTGCGATTCGTTTTGCCACTTATCCGTTGCCATTCGTTTTTCCACTTGTCCGTTGAAGTTTCACTTCTACTATGTGTCCCAGCACACATTTCGATATTTTATTGGAAAAAGTATATATATGTATACTCTTGAGGTGGTCCAATTTTTAGCAAGTCAGAACCTTATGAGTTGATCCTAGGAAAATCGAGAGCAACTCTCGAATATTATAAGCACGTACAACGTGTTTCATAATTTTTTTCTAAAGCTTTATATTTTGTTTTATGTTTAAAAAAGATTTTAGGTTACTAATTTTTAAGTTTAATAAATAGACTGCTCAAGTACTTAACAATTACATTAATAAATTAGCTAAATTCTTGCTAGCTAAATCATATAAATGTCACAAACCAACCTCAAAACAGTGTATAGTAAAAAAAATTAGGATGACAGACCGTAAAAAATATTTACGACGTAATTTGTTTCGAACAAGAACCCTTTAGATTAGTCTTCTTTACTAGATTACTGGGCTTAACACGTCGTCTTTTTCTCTCGTATATCGGTAGACAGAGACAGCTATACATACAATATACATAGATTAGCGACTTGCGAAAGAAGTAAAATTCATACGCGTGGCTTGAATATTGTATAATGAGTCTGTGACTTTACTAGAGTTTAATCTACTTTATAATGCGTAAAATTTCCAAAAAATTATTTGGGGTCCTGAGGTCATGAGCCTCTACAAAGAGCTATCTAAACGACTCGTCAACTTTTCTGGTGCTCAGAGGACTAGTACTTACAACGGATTTTATTTTTGAGGCTGATCAATGCCCGAGACCGATGAGGAGAGCGTTGTGATGACTGGAACCTAAGACCTGCCTACCGTCTATCTCAAATATATAAATAATAAGGGCATTGAGAGTAGTGAAAAGAGGCCTTAGTACGTAACTTTAAACCGTCAGGTAAATAAGAATTACGTTTTTTTTATTGCAGGAGTTTAGCAGACAGGTAGACTAGGTTAATCGAAAGCGATTACCATCGCCTACGAACATTTGCAACACCAAAGGTGCTAAAAATGCGCTGCTGCTCTCTTAAAGCAGACTGGAACCTGCTCACCAATGCCGGAACACAACTCAAGGTTGTTATGGCGGCATACTCTAGACCAGGGGTGGTAGCCATCCAGTCGGGCAAATACCCTACCTGGCTGTGGGTTGTTTTGAAATAAAGAGAAAACCACCGTGATTTTATAATATTTTCTTAAGTTTTCGCAACTTGTATACGTAATAAAACTACGTTTTAACGGTTTTAAGCGCGGTAATTTATTTGATTTTGGTTATTCCGACGTTTCGTGATTTTAATTATAATGTCATTTTTAAACAGTCATATTTATTTGTATACAATTAATAATTGTATGTCTAATTCATAGGACAAGTATATGATACATGATACAGTAATATTTTGTTAAGTTTTCGCAACATGTATCATTATATTAAAACGTCAAGCAAAAACTTTGTACCCCTTCGTACGAAAATTGCGCGGACGGAGGAATATAAAATTTCGCACACTAATAGTTTATATAGAGAAGGAGTGCAGAATGCTAATATTCTTTTTTAATTATGCATAAAAATATATTAAATCAATAAAAAAAAACATTACACACATCACCATGTATTTGACAAACACACGCATATGCCCTCTTTTGTTTATTGCACAAGTCAAATTAACAGTGTTGCCTTGGCGAAATCTGTGATTATAGAAGTATAGTCTTTGACAACAGAACCTTAATAATGTTCAAACTTATAATTTAAATTAATTATGGCCGAATTTCGACCGCTGGGCGACCACTAGTACATAATAAAACTACGTTTTAACGGTTTTAAGCGCGGTAATTAATTTGATTCTTGTTATTCCGACGTTTCGGCCACTTTTCAGTAACCGTGATCACGGAAGACAAAGATGTCAAGTGTCAAGTTGTTAGTTTTATTTAGCCTAACGCCGACTTGTGCATTTTAATTATTTAGTTTTAAATTCAAATTCAAGTTTTTATTCATAATAAGTTCCACTGGACACTTTTTGAAGGTCATACATATAAGTTAAAATTTGATTTTACTTCCTATTCTATGTACATCGCTTCGCAACGTGTTATTGCTGTTAAGGAGAAAAAGCGGCAAGAAACTCCCCTTTCTCCTTTCTTCCCCTTTAATTTTGTTTATGGTTATTATTTGCTCTATGAGGGCCTAATCTAATTTACCACCGCTTCGCAACATGTTGTAGCTTGAAGAGAAGAAGCGGCGCACAACTTGATACAAATTAGGTTATGGGATGTGTTTTTTTTTTATTGCAGGAGATCAGCAGACAGGCAGACGGCCCACTTGATGGAAAGCGGTTACCATCGCCTATGGACATTTGCAACACCAAAGTTGCTACAAATTCGCTGCTGCTCTCTTAAGAGAAACTGGACCCTGGTCACTAATGCCGGAACACAACTCAAGGTTGTTATGGCGACATACTTAAGACCAGGTGTGGTAGCCATCCAGTCGGGCAAATGCCCTGCCAGCTGGCTGTGGGTTGTTAAGTCGCCTCTTACGACAGGCCGCCCGGCCGCAGGAAATTGTATTCTTTCTCCGTTCCTGCACGGATAAAACGTCAGCCATATCGTCCTATTTTAGAATGACTTTAATTCTTTTTTAGCTTTTAAGTACATTATCTACATCAATATTATCTTTCTTTTCAGTAAACCGATTTACCTTTCAAGTTTTTATAACGTTATATACTTGTATTCTACTAGTCAAGCGCTTTCGTTTGATACACATTGAGGGGGTTGCGAAAAAATATGTAATAGGTCACTTTCTGACGGCGGCCATCTTGGATTTACAATGCTACTGAATGGCTACGTTCCATTAGAGACTCACAACGACCATGTTCACGACCGCGATTTTTCCAGTTCCACTTGCTTGCCGGCGTCATAATTGTAAACCCAACTGGAACGGCTATTCGACCCACCTCTAGACATGGGTTGTGAGCGTTGAGTAATCGAAAATGATGACGTCATTAGTGACGTTTTCTCCACGACCACAACGACCGCGGTCTCCTTGTGGAACGGCTAACGGAGCATTTTGGGCGTTGTGAGCTACTAATGGAACGCGCTGAATATATTTAATTGTATTATCATCATAACTAATGGTGTGTACCAATTATCAAATTAATCTGCCAACATGAAGGTTGGTAAAATAACAATGACTAAATTTGACCCAAAATTAAATAAAAACATTTCAAAACGAGGTTTTTGAATTATCGAGTTTTTTTTGATCTAACGATTTTTTAAATTTTTAGCCCTTTGTGTGTGGTCCGACACGCACTTGTCCGATTTATTATTTAACCGTTGTTTTTATATTCCATGGCGTCTTCATTCTTTTTCTATGGGTTTAATTGTAACTTTGACTGTTGCAAAGACGACCCGCTTTTGTAAACAGGTATACGACAAAATATTTTTTTGACCAATTTAAATCCTTGTGGTACTTTTGACTTCTTAGAAATGAGATTTGACGCATTTGGCATATAATAATAGTAACATCTGTCGCAGGACTGACGGCCGATGGAGCAAACAAGTCCTGGAGTGGAGACCACGACTCAGCAAATGTAGCGTAGGACGCACGCCAGCCCGGTGGATTGACGACCTGCGCAAGATCGCCGGCAGAGGCTGGATGAGAAAGACGGGAGACCGGGATATGTGGCACGTACTTGTTGGAGAGGCCTACGTCCAGCAGTGGACAGAGATTGGCCGAAGAAGAAGAATAGTAACAGCTCATAAACATCCCACTGTTGGGCTTGGGCCTCCCGTTTTGAACCGCCTTAAAAAATAGGAAGTTCTCAATTCGTCGTGTAATTTGTTTTACTTTTATGTATGTTCAGACCATTGATCTAATGTTCAGACATAACTTTTTTGTTTCTGAACCAACCTATTTTCATGATTTTGGCGTTGGATTCAGCAAAGCTTCAAAACGGTCTCATATAAATTTGATTGCTATTAGACTTTGGGTTCTGAAGCTATAGTAGAAAATTTATTAAAATCGGATGGAAAATGTTAATTTTCGGCGGTTTTTCAGCCACAATGTTATTATGTTTCCCTTCACGCTCCACAGATGGCGTTAAGTCATTCCCATATTGCTTTAAAATGAACGTGAGCACACTGATCTTAACTTGGTGACAATGGGATCACCTTAGGATTGTACTTTATCAAATAAAAACAATTGAATATTGGTCCACAACAAAACAACACAAACATAAAAAAAAAATACAGCCGAACTGGGACCTCCTCTTTAGAGTCGGTTAAAAAGCTTGATGTGCGTTAATCACCACCACGGAACCCTTCATTCTGCGTGTACAACACGCACTGCGTCCCATTCCTACATCTTACCGAACATTCATTAGGTTAATGTTTGCCATATGTTCCATACAAGTAATGCTAAAACTGTAAGGCAAGTGAATGAATAGTATAACATTAGGACCGGTCACTGGATGATTCGATTTACTAATCTATTATAAATATAATTATTATAAGTATTTATCTAAGCGTCCGTTTAGATCTTTGAGTGTGGTTGCTAATCTATATAAGATTATCTAAAAGAAAGTTTAGTATTGGTGCCTACTTCATAAGTTTTTTTCAACACGTTCATAGCAGCACTGATTTATCTTACTTTCCATTCCGGTACGGGGCGTTTTAGACCTCGCTCTAAAACTACGTTTACGTTACGTTACGAACGTTTTAAAAACTAAAAACCTTTTTTGGCTTATATATTATTCTATACTATTAGATAGTAATAAGATACTAGGTCAAGGTAACGCTGTATTAAAGTATAGCACGGAACTCTGGTTTAATAGCACATGTTAGAGACAAATATTCATCCTTTTTCTACAGTACTGAGCCAAATTGAATTGAGCCCTCCGCACCACAGAAAAGGCTGTTTTTCTTAGCCGCATCGCAAGTGAGACACGTTCGGGGCCACTTAGACCCAGTTTAACAGTCAACGTGTTAAAGGAATTAAATGATTAAGTCTTTTTTTATTAACAGGCTTGGACACTTCAATTCTAAAGAACACGTTTTCAAAGTGAATATATACAAAAAAAAAAAGTGAAGGCATTTATCTAGGACACTCACCTCAGCAACGCAGCTACAAAAACCAATCAAATATTCACTGATTATAATACAATTAATTCAGTTCACTAACACTGCAATCCAATGTTATCTCAACAGTTGAAACGCCAAAGACGTGTAAGTACGGGATGAGCACACGTTTTCCTGGAATTTACTGACTTGTTTTGATAATTTCGTGATAAAATTTCGCGATACATAACAACACCACTAACAATGCGCACGATTTGCGCAGAAATGAAAATGGCGCTGGCGCGTGGAGGCGTTCGGTGTTGCTAGTTCGAAAAACTAAAATTACAGTCTTTATTTAAATAAAAGCTATAGTAATATAAAAGCTGCTTTACATTGATCCAGCTACTAACTACAAATTCGACGGAAGCAAGTGACGACTTCATACTGGCAACGTGTAAATTGATTTGAAGTCAGTACAGCGCGACCAAGTCTGTCAGACTTTAATATATGAATAATAATAATATTGAATATTTTGAAGTCAGCCGGCCTCCCAAGTCAGTGGTTGGATCACTGTATAAATTGCTTTAAATGTTTTAATGACGGCCCCTGAGGTATAATGGGCTAAGCCTTTGCCAGCCAATCTCATTACAACGCAGAGGCTCTGGATTCGATTCTTGGCATGCTAAATATCCTAAAAGAATTTTCAGCTATTTACTATGGTCTGGGTTTAGCTCCGGAGTAGTCCATTGTATATTACCCATAACAGAAGCGTAACTTTCTTAACTTGAGGTTTTAGAATGTGTGTGTTAGTCAGACGATTCCCTTTTTCTTTATTAAACTAAATTGCATTGTAGTCACTGGCATACCTTTTTTTACATGAGTACAGCAGGATACCTGGCTACTAATGCCGGAAAACAAATCAAGCTTGTTACGGCGTCATACTCTAGACCAGGAGTGAATGAATGATAGCCATCAAAATGGACGAATGATTTACCTGGCTGTGGATTGTTTTCTCGCCTCTTACGACTGTCCATCCGGCCGCAGGAATTAGTGTTATTTCTCTATTCCTGTAATAAAAAGCGACACCAAGATGAGTCCCATATCATGATTAAGCGAATAAAACGGAGGGAAAGCTTGGCACCCGACCATTGTGAAGCACAAAATTCAGCATTGACTGCCGTAGTTTGTTAACGCCTGTGTCATATAAACTCAAAATACAAAATTATGTGTTTATTTTGATCACTTAGGCATTTGTTTTACAGAAAAAAATTATATTAAAATTTTGCAAAATTCAAGAAGTTTTTCGAACACTTGTGCTGTGCTGTAGATAGCAATTAAAAAATCCCTTTTGTGCTTATTTTTAACAAAGTGCACTGTGCTAAAATATTTACTACAATTTATCGCATCTCTTACTCAAGTGGTACTTTCTTTTGTATAATATTTATTTATGGTAAAAATATTCCGAGCTATAGGTAAAATTTAGTTTATAAAAACTTTTAATACGGTAAGGGTTATCCAATTTAACCATATATTACAATACAGGCTATCTTGTTTATAAACTATTTGACTTCTTTGCTGAGTCGTCATAATTTACAAGTAATTTAGTTTTTGTTTTAAATCTGGCAACATTAATAACAGGTACCTGTCAAGCAAATGCGTCATGCATGACTGAGATAGGTTAAGGAACGATAAACTATGTTAAAAAGAGACAAAACACAAGTGTTGTCCTTGTACAGTGATAAAGAATATTAATTATTGACAAATTGTATTACTGACGATGATGGTTATTTTTACAACAAGCGCATTACATCTCGATAACAGTATACGAATATAATATATATATTATAACCTCAGACCAATATCGTTTCAGATTTTAAACACGATAAGTGTGTTATCAAAGACCTAGATTCCGCTTTGTTATTTATTACATACTAGGATATGCTCACGATTTCGTCCACGCTTGACTTGAAATTCCCACGGGATTGAAGCTATCGTTAAAACTACAACTACAAAACGCTCCCGGAGAAATTTCCGCGGGATCCCCGGAATAAAAAGGTGCAGATTTTAAATCTAAGAATTAGCTGTCGATCAGCGAAAACCGTATCGACATCGGCCCAGTAGTTTTTACGTGAATCGCGAACAAACAGACAAGAAACCTAAAAAAAATGCATCATATTCTTCATCGTTTATGCCAGTTGTTTTTTTTTAATATCTTCAATATACAGAGACGGCATTTTTAGAATTTTATAATATTATATTATAGACTAGCTTTATGATCCACGACTTGCACGTGGATTTTTTTCGCGAAACCTAAAAAAAAGAAGTTGCCTAAGGTACTCTTTATAACATCAGCTATACCGAAAGTCCCGTCAAAATCGATCCATTAACGGGACCATCCAGACAGACAAACAAAAAATTATAAAATTGATTATTTGATATAAGTACCGTATATACTTCCATAAAAGCTGTTATTTTGACATTACAAACATACATACATATATAACTTCACGCCAGTTCCCTTGCGGGGTAGGCACGAACAACAAAGCGCCATTCAGGCTTATTCTTACACACCTCACTTGCTTCTTTGACATTATGAATGTCAATGAAGCAAGTGAGCAATTCTTGAGTGCACGCTCGTCTGTTCTTAAGGCTCCTGACATCACCTTCTGCTAGTACACGATCAATTTGATCATAGAAGGTGTGTCGTGGCCTTCCACAACTTCTGCATCCATCCAATTTTGCATTGTATATCTGTTTAGTCATTCTCATCACAAACAGACACTTCAATTTTATTTATCTTTATAGATATTATTAGCCACTCACACCCATGTTGCCTCTGTCTTTTATGGCATTTTTTGGGGCCCATGCAGGGAGTGGCGAGTCACCGTCTGCCCATTTTTCCATGTTCCCTGAACATTGCGACGGGCAGATGCCATAGTCCCCATAGTCCCAGATCCCTAGTTCCATTAGTAGTTCATCCCAAAAGCCCGGTACCATTTGTTCTCATTCCCTACAATAGTCCTACACTTACCGGGGTTTGTCCTTGGGTGAATTTTTATATGGTGTAGACAGGGATAATCGCCGGTGAAGGGGCCTCTACGTGTTGGCCTTCCCATGGCCCCACGCAAGCCCTACAAATGTCCGGGCCATTTTTATGGCCCTTGGTCTTCGAAGACATACATAATTGGCAAACAAACACACATATTGTATATACCCAAATTAACCAAGTTACACTTGTGTTATGGGTAATACACAACGAAATACTCTGGGGCCAATTCCAAAACACCCAGACTGTAGTAAATAACGGAGGAAATTCCTTTCCGAAAGTTACCATACCAGGAATCGAACCCGGAGCCTCTGCGTAAGCGGGCAAAGAGTCAGCTCGCTCAACCACAAAGGCCGTCAAACACAAAATAAAAACAGGGTCACTAGCCGTCAAACACAGGCTATTATTTACCGATAAAAGAAAATGTAGACTTTTGTTGGCTGCAAGCTAACAGCTCGGCCATCCTGTTCAAAGAGTCCTTGCGGTTTTCGCATAAAAAATACACGGCCTTACTTATAATAATCTCCCTAAGAAACGATTAGCCATCTCTTAAGTAAGAGAATCAGAATCAGACCCTAATCAATGAAATACACGTTTATAAGTGAAGAAATTGATTTTTTCACTTATAAACGTGTATTACCTGTTGTTTACCTAAGAGGAGCATAGATAAACGAAATTTGAATGATTAACGTAGGTTGTACCCAAAATATTCGACTAAAGAGGGGTTTATGGGTAAGATTTCCAGTAATCAGTTGCTGAGCAGTTTCTTTAAATTTAAGAAACGATTATAAATAAGGCCCACGGTGTTTAAGAAAGCAATTGCGACAAAGCAACAATGTATGCTAGCATGTCAACAAAATAATTAGTCATTACCGATATAAAACTAATTCATTTAATTGGTAACAATATTTAAGACGATAGTATAAAGGATTATAACATTGATTATTTAATAAAACTACGTTTTAACGGTTTTAAGCGCGGTAATTTTATTTGATTTTGGTTTTTCCGACGTTTCGGCCACTTTTCAGTGGCCGTGATCACGGAAGACAAAGATGTCAAGTGTCAACGAGTATTGTTAAAGTTTTATTTAGCCTACCGCCAACTTATTAATTTTAATTATTTAATTTTTAATTTTGTTTATGGTTATTATTTAATCTATGGGAGCCTAATCTAATTTACTACCGCTTCGCAACATGTTATGGCTTGAAGAGAAGAAGCGGCGCAAGAAACTCTTCAGCAAACATGCCTAGCTCTAATAATTTTATATAATATTAAAATGGGTGGAAGGAAAAATAAAAGTAATTATCAGTCAAGTTGGTTTGTGTTCCGTTGTACGCAGAAAGAGCTCACAGTGTCTTGAGGTCTGGCAGCTGGTTTTTGCTGGGTTTGGGTCTTAATAGTTTTGATAATTGGATCCCAAACAGGTGGTACTTGCCAACCATCTTCTCTATTGAAATTTGGGTGTTTTTTGATTTCAATAGCCTCACGCATCATTCTAGGTATGAAACGATTCTCTTTCGCGAGGATTTGTGGGTTATCGAATCTGATGTAGTGGTTGGGTTTATCCAGCGTGTGTTCACTGATCGCAGACTTCGTAGACCTTGTGTGTTTCATGTCAGCAATGTGTTCTTTTACTCGTGTTTTTATGCTCCTCTTTGTTTGCCCAATGTATGACAATCCACACTCACAATCAAGCTTGTAAACCCCTGCATCCTGGAGTGGGATATTGCATTTCACAGGTCTCAGAAATTGGGTAATCTTTTTCTGCGGCTTGAAATATGTTTTGATTGAAGCTCGCCTGAGGATGTGACCAATTCTGTCTGTGACCCCCTTGATGTAGGGTAGGGTAGCAGGGCACCGCTCAACTGAAGGTGGTTTGGGGCCTTTGTGACGTTGGTGTGGAGTCTTCAGCTGATTGCGTTGTAGAACTCGCTTGACATGCTGAAGCTCTCCAGCTATGTGGTTCTCGTCACAAATTTTCCGTGCTCTCTGAAACAAAGATTTGCCCACGGTAGCTAACTGACTAGGATGGTGGTGAGACGACCCATTAAGGTATTTATCTGTATGGGTAGGTTTCCTATACACCGTATGACCAAGAGTATTGTCAGGGTTCCTTAGGATGAGCACATCCAGAAAAGCTAATTTATTATTTGCCTCTAGTTCCATAGTAAATTTAATATTACTGCTAATGGAATTGAGATGATCTAGAAATGCAGAGACTTTATCATTTGGGAGGACGGCAAAAGTATCGTCTACGTACCTTTTATACATCTTCGGCTTAGCCGGAGCGGTATCCAGTGCCTTCTGCTCGAAGTCTTCCATAAAAATGTCAGCTACGACAGGAGACACCGGTGAGCCCATGGCTACACCGTTGATTTGGTCGTAGAAGCCATAGTCCCACACGAAATAGCCAGATGTGAGGCAATGTTTTAGTAGATCTGCATATTCCTCAGCGCAAGGGGATGTTGTTTTTTTCATAACCGCGATTGTGAAACAATCGCGGTTATGAAAAAACACTCCGAAAAATTAAGCTTAGACGTATCCGCACTCACACCATCTTGCGCCAAAGCGCCTAAACTGTATGGGTTACCTAAAATTCACAAAAACAACATCCCCTTGCGCCCTATAGTTAGCCAGCTTGACTCACCAACATACAGACTGGCACAACATCTCGCGAAGACACTCAACAATCTCCGCGGCAACACACCCTACCATGTCAAGGATTCCTTCGACTTCATCAGCGCAATTGAAAATTTGACATTGGCTGAGGATGAAGTACTAGTCAGTTTTGATGTCCAGTCCTTATTTACCAGTTTACCAGTGGAAGACTGCATTGAGATTGTCAAAAGGAAGCTAATAGATAATAACATGCCTGAGGAATATGCAGATCTACTAAAACATTGCCTCACATCTGGCTATTTCGTGTGGGACTACGGCTTCTACGACCAAATCAACGGTGTAGCCATGGGCTCACCGGTGTCTCCTGTCGTAGCTGACATTTTTATGGAAGACTTCGAGCAGAAGGCACTGGATACCGCTCCGGCTAAGCCGAAGATGTATAAAAGGTACGTAGACGATACTTTTGCCGTCCTCCCAAATGATAAAGTCTCTGCATTTCTAGATCATCTCAATTCCATTAGCAGTAATATTAAATTTACTATGGAACTAGAGGCAAATAATAAATTAGCTTTTCTGGATGTGCTCATCCTAAGGAACCCTGACAATACTCTTGGTCATACGGTGTATAGGAAACCTACCCATACAGATAAATACCTTAATGGGTCGTCTCACCACCATCCTAGTCAGTTAGCTACCGTGGGCAAATCTTTGTTTCAGAGAGCACGGAAAATTTGTGACGAGAACCACATAGCTGGAGAGCTTCAGCATGTCAAGCGAGTTCTACAACGCAATCAGCTGAAGACTCCACACCAACGTCACAAAGGCCCCAAACCACCTTCAGTTGAGCGGTGCCCTGCTACCCTACCCTACATCAAGGGGGTCACAGACAGAATTGGTCACATCCTCAGGCGAGCTTCAATCAAAACATATTTCAAGCCGCAGAAAAAGATTACCCAATTTCTGAGACCTGTGAAATGCAATATCCCACTCCAGGATGCAGGGGTTTACAAGCTTGATTGTGAGTGTGGATTGTCATACATTGGGCAAACAAAGAGGAGCATAAAAACACGAGTAAAAGAACACATTGCTGACATGAAACACACAAGGTCTACGAAGTCTGCGATCAGTGAACACACGCTGGATAAACCCAACCACTACATCAGATTCGATAACCCACAAATCCTCGCGAAAGAGAATCGTTTCATACCTAGAATGATGCGTGAGGCTATTGAAATCAAAAAACACCCAAATTTCAATAGAGAAGATGGTTGGCAAGTACCACCTGTTTGGGATCCAATTATCAAAACTATTAAGACCCAAACCCAGCAAAAACCAGCTGCCAGACCTCAAGACACTGTGAGCTCTTTCTGCGTACAACGGAACACAAACCAACTTGACTGATAATTACTTTTATTTTTCCTTCCACCCATTTTAATATTATATAAAATTATTAGAGCTAGGCATGTTTGCTGAAGAGTTTCTTGCGCCGCTTCTTCTCTTCAAGCCATAACATGTTGCGAAGCGGTAGTAAATTAGATTAGGCTCCCATAGATTAAATAATAACCATAAACAAAATTAAAAATTAAATAATTAAAATTAATAAGTTGGCGGTAGGCTAAATAAAACTTTAACAATACTCGTTGACACTTGACATCTTTGTCTTCCGTGATCACGGCCACTGAAAAGTGGCCGAAACGTCGGAAAAACCAAAATCAAATAAAATTACCGCGCTTAAAACCGTTAAAACGTAGTTTTATTATGTATACAAGTCGCGAAAACTTAAGAAAATATTACATTGATTATTTACAACATTTTAATAATCAACAGTGATTACTTATACCAATCTAGATTACAAGGTATATGCTGTAATATCCTGTTATAACGCCCTTACTAATAAAATGACTACCTATCAAGTTTTATTCTATCATTTTATATGAAATCTAATTCATTACCATTATCGTTAACCTCATCATTGTCACTGCTTTCAAATAAATGAATGAATGAAAACTCTTTATTGTTCACAATAAACTTAAATCTAGACAATTGATATGGATACATTTGCATTAGAACAACGGGCGGCCTTATCGCTTATAGCGATCTCTTCCAGTGTCTAAGGAGATTTTAAACGAAATTTCAATATAAGATTTTTGGTGGTATATTACAAAAAAATAAAATAAAATATAAATAAAGTACTATATACTTATATATACAGATAGATATACATACATAATAATATAGATAATAGATATACATATATAATTAGATATACGATGATATTATAAATATATATACGAACAATAGATACATTCATTTGACGCAGGTACTGACCGGGCACGGCTGCTTTGGTCGGTACCTGTGTCAGATAGGACGTGAATCGTCGTCAGGGTGCCAGCACTGCAGTGCCAGCGTCGAGGACACGGCGCTGCACACTCTGCAGGAGTGTCCAGCCTGGGAAGAGGAGCGCCTTGTCCTCGGCGCCACCATCGGAAATGACCTGTCGCTCCCGGCCGTGGTCCAGGCCATGGTCGGGGGCCAACCCGAATGGGACGCCGTCGCCTCCTTTTGCGAGGCCGTCATGTCCGCAAAGGAGGCGGCGGAGCGGGAGAGAGAGCGAGCAGCCGTGCTCCTCTCCCGCCGCAATAACCGGTCTGGGCGCCGGAGGAACACGGACCTCCGGCCGCCATGAACGCGCGGCGCGGGTGACGGTCAGGGGAGGCTATAAGGCCGTCGCCCGCATCTAAAGCCGCTGAGTAGGGGGCGCATCGGTGCCCGCGCGCGCCCCTCTCAAACACGAGCACAGAGAGGCCCGCCCCTTGCTGGGGTGGGCCCACGCCAGCCGGGGTCGCGGAAGAAAAGCTCACGCATATCCCGTGACCCCGGCTCATGGCGTCAGGTGGCATCAAGGGGTTTTAGTGGGTATTCCGGCTTCTCTAGCCGGCGAGTCCCACACTCCCCCGCCGAAGTCTCCCCGGCGGGGGGTCCGCAAATGGATTTCCCCATGTAAAAAAAAAAAAAGATACATTCATTTAATGCAACAATTTTTATTTTATAGACCAATAATGGTTAGTGACCACACATTTAAATGAAGTAATTGATTTAGCTTGTCTGATTGGAAAGGGGAGGGAGTTCCACAGTCGAACAGCCTGTACGGCAAAAGAATTTCCTACGAAGGAAGAAGTGTGTGCAGGTGTTGTTCACAAAAGATTTTCATTTAAGCGCAAATTGCAGGAAAATTATATATAGAACTAGCGGCCCCGGCAGACGTTGTCCTGCCTTTAAAAAATAAAATTCTAGAACCCGATCCCAGATCCACCTACCGGTTCTAATTGCGAATCTAAGCCATGCGGGTACCCACTAAAACACACAAAAACAAAATCGCTCCAAGTGATTAGGAGGATTCCAGAACCCGATCTCAGCGCCACCTACCGGTTTTAATTGTGAATCTAAACCATCCTGGAACCCACTCATCCCTACTCCGTGATGTTTGCTGGATGAGAGGTGACAACGGTAGACATCTAGCGGGGATAACTGATCGATTGATAATTAAAAAAAATCGCGACGGAAAAATAGGGGTTGAAAGTAGAGAGGTGGAAAATTAAGAGTAATATAATTTTTTTCATTCTAGGTCATGATAAAATAAGATTAAAAATCTTGCCAAAAAAATTAAAGTTTATAATTAACTAATAAAAAATAGGGGTTGATCGTAGAGGGGTGAAAATTTAGGGTTGTATGTATTTTTTAATGCTGTATCCTAAAAAAAAAAAATTAATCTAAAAAAAAATAACTCGTGTTATTTGTTAGACAATTCCAAAAACACAAAAATCATAAAAATCGGTCCGGTTAGTTACACCATTTATAAGTCAAGAACGGTGACTTATAAATGGTGTAACTAACACAACTTTGTAGATTAATGGAGCAGTATGTTAGAGAAAATGTCGAAATTAAAGCTCAAGGTAAATCGTTTTGACTACATAATTGACCCCTTTTCCTTATCAAATGACGTAAGGCTCGATGTGGTAGACAAACGATTTTATAATTTTATATCAAGTGTGCATGTAGTGGGTATTATAAGTTGTGCGCAGTCTGTTACATGCTGGTGTTGTGAGGATGTGCATGTGCAGTTACCCTCTATTAAAAATAAAAACAGTGTTACCAGCCGTCAAATATAGGCTATTATATACTGATAAAAGAAAATGAAGGCTGTTGTGGGATGCAAGCTATCAATAGGTCCCTTTTTATTACACTAAAGGTATACCTACGTAGTATCCTAGTGTGGTGACATTATAAGCAAGAACGCAAGTGCGAAGCTAATATTAATCTGTGTAGCACGCAAAACAACGCGCCGTTTTGAGTTTTTGGCGGAAACTGAAAGGGGACGTTGTGCTGTGCAGTTTTATTTTCTAAAAATGTGTAAAATCACTCTAAAATGAACAATACTTGTAGGATATTGATAGTTTTTGAATAGTAATTATGTTGTGAGAAATGTGAACTGTATAGTCAAATGTGACCTTTCGAGTTTTCACAAGAACTCCGTTAAACGGCATCGATTGTAGCCTACAATACAATTGCGCCTGGCTTAAAGGCCTAGTTACCAGGCCATAAACATAAAAAAAACGCGCCGTTTTATGACAGCGCGGGCTCACAACGTTCCCGCCGATTGGCGCGAAAACAACATCCATCAAAAACCGAACGACAGTTCGAGACAACCGACACGCGCCTTCAACGATGGCTCGCGAAATTCGTGGTCTTGTACAAATTCAGTTCGCGCGCTTGCTGCTTGCCACCATTTAAACAATAATCCTTCTGATTTGTGAATAACATAAGAGTGTGTGATTAAAAGTATACGATACGAAGTTATCATTTATTCCCAGTACAGCGCTCAACGGATAAAACGTAACCGACAACCATTCAAACACATACCTCACTGGTAGTCTGTGCTAAACGTGCAATTCCGAAGGACGCGGAGTTTTTGGCGGGAACTGAAAGGAGATGTTGTGCTGTGCAGTTTTATTTTCTAAACATGTGTAAAATTACTCTAAAATGAACAATAGTTGTAGGATATTGATAGTTTTTGAGTAGTAATTATGTGTTTTGTGAGAAATGTGAACTGTATAGTCAAATTTGGCCTTTTAAGTTGTCTCAAGAACTCCGTTGAATGGCACCAGCTGATAACCTACAGTTCAACTGTGCTACACATAGGCTTAAGAAAATGAAGAAACTATCTTGTAAACTAAGACCTGGCTTAAAGGCCTAGCTGCCAAGCCATAAACCTAAATTAAAATTAAAATTACCGAAGGACGCGGCAGACAGCAGAAGGCTACGGAAGACAGCAGCAGCAGTATTAATTTATATGAAACTTCCTCCAACATTCGACTTCAATTGCTGCGTGCCAGGTCCTGAATTGTTTTGACGCAACACAGTACTGCCGTTGTTGATGTTTGACATTATGGAAATGTTGGAAGACGACAATGTCAAAAAAAAAAAATTCTTCCACTGAAATTGTATCCCGCGATGTTTTGGTGCAAGATTATTATATAAGAGAAGATTATTATAACGCCTGAAATTTTCTTCATCGTTGTTATGTCACGTACATGAAATAATTTATTGCTACATAAAAGCAAAGTTTAAACTCTAGTCAGCCAAGTAGCCAAAATCTGTCAATATAGTAAACAGAAAACCTTCGGAGATAATAGATAGATAGATAACACTTTATAATACACCAATAAAAAAAATAACTTAAAGACCAAAATTATATCTAGTTATGTACAAAGGGCAGTCTTATCGCTAAAAAGCGATCTCTTCCAAACAACCCCAGGAATGAATTGAGATGATAATGTCGGTGGTGGTATACGTACGAGGGTGACACTGAAAGTTTTTAGAAAATCAAAAACTGAGCAAACTAGCAAGTTATTATTTTTATTATATCTTTTCAAAATAGTTTCCGTTCACATCAATACATCGCTGCATTCGATAGAACCACCGAGAAGAGCACTTTGCCCACTCGTCCTTAGGGGTCTCTTCGATGGCCTTCTGGATCGCAGCCACTGCTTCCTTGGCGTCCATAAAATGTTTTCCTCGAAGTTTTTTTTTTATTTCGGGAATAAATAAAAATTGCAAGGTGCGAGGACGGGGCTATATGGCGGGTGACCCAGCAATTCCACGTCTGACGACGCCAAATAGTCGATCGTTCGCCCGGCGGTGTGCGAGGAGGCGTTGTCGTGGTGAAGGAGGATCCTACTGCGAGGTCGTTTCTCTCGAACTTTGTCCAAGACAAGTGGCAAACATTTATTAGTATACCACTCTGCAGTAACTGACTTTTGATCTTCTAAAACAATTGTCGCATAATGACCGGTCCTTCCGAAGAATGAGGCCACCATATATTTTCCTACACTTCGACCTCTCTTCAATTTAGTTGGCAACTCCTCGGAAGGAAACACCCACTGAGCAGATTATCTTTTGGTTTCCGGATCACAGCAATAAATCCAGCTTTCGTCACCCGTAAGTATGTCGAACACAGCTTTTGAGTCACCTCCGTTAAATCTTTGTATCATTTCACGGCACCCATCAACACGACGGAGTTTTTGGGCCTCAGTCAAATAATGAGGTATACACCGGGCACAAAGCTTCCTAACGGCTAAATGTTTGTGGAGGATTTTGTGCACTTGAGTCATACCGATGCCTAAACTTGTCCGAATCTGCTGATAGGTTACTCTTGGATCAGTCTCTATCATACACCGCACAACACTGATGTTATCTTCAGTCGTCGCCGTAGAAGGCCGTCCCTCACGCAGAGCATCATTGAGATTGGTGCGACCACGTTTAAACTCATTAAACCAGTTATAAACAGTAGCCCGAGAAGGAGCTTCATCGTGAAAAGGCAATCGAAGTCTTTCATAATATTCTTGTTGACTTAAAAGACATCGAAAGTCATAAAAAATCATAGTACGAAAATTTTCTCGCGTTAAATTCATACTGGCGTGCCACAGACAAATTTCAATTTGCCGCCAAATCGTAAAACAAATGACAATTAGTACTCAATAATATTAGCAAAGAGTTCTATTTTCAAAATTTAAACTTATTTTTTTATTATATTTTTTAAAAGTGGCCCATTCTAAAAATTATCAGTGTCGCCCTCGTAACATATAGTACGAACGACTTAGGTACATCATTTTAATAATAAAGACATAAATTATATATATATATATATATATATATATATATATATATATATATATATATATATATATATATATATATGTAGATGCAGAAAATTTATATATTACATAGATATATACTTAATATACATACCATACAAATCTACAATCTACAAAATATATAAATGTTTATAAATGAATTTAAATATCATATTTCAACGACAGGTAGTATTTTTAGAAATGATGCATGAACATGATTAGGGTTTTACATATTTTCACGTAGCAGTTAAGATTTCTGTATATATAGTATTAAGTTTAATGTTAAATTAATTAAGCAACAATTACACCTAAAGTACTCGTCGTCTTATTTGTACCATCCAGCGGTTGAGCCTAGCTCCCGCGGCGATGGAGTCATGGACTCTCGCTAGTGGTGCGTCACCATGGACCTCTATAATAGGGACGCGACATATTGTTCTATACGTACAATTGCTTATACAATTAGCATCCATTTTGAAGGCACACACATAAACATATATCTATCTCGTTCTTACTCAGCACTGTAACTCGCAGGAAAACAATATAACAGTATTTCAGTGCGTACATAAAGTGGAACATGAATATACGTAAATACCTAATGAGGCCGAAAATCCGCCATGTTTAGTGCACCAAATGTCATTATCAGTCGGTGCACCCGGTACTTGTCTTGTCAAAAAGTCGTGGTATAAATCAAAATAACTAATTATCTTTCAATATTTTGCTTGTGATTTAAAATAATTGAAGCCAAATATAAATAATTACGTCGCAGATATGTCCGTGTGCAGTGTAATAGGGTGCGGCATAAGAAAAACACCAAATCGGTCATCTTTAAACATACACAGGTACGCTGTAAAAAACATTAAAAATATTGCTTATTGTTAATGTTTCCGGGAAAATAAAGGAAGATTTTTATTATAATTAGCAAGGTTCTTATGTGCAGTTATAGGTCATGAATGGATTTATCTTATTGAACTATATTTTTACGCTTAAATAATGTTAATTTATTAGCTGGGGTTGTACATTATTTATCGACTTTGATATCGATATAATATGATTGCTTATATAAAATTTCTTATTTTATCATGCTACCCCGCTTAAAACATACAAAAATAATAATTAAAACATATTTTATAGGATCCCAAGAAATCAGCGTATAAAGAAAAAGTGGCTGGAAGCCATTGGAATGGAAAATATAAAGCCAAATGCAAAATATATTTATATTTGCTCGCTACATTTTGATGATAAATGTTTCAACAAAACTCTGGATGTGACTCGACTACGAGATGATGCCGTGCCCTTCAAATTTGTAAGAGTAAGTTAATACTGTATATACTTTTATAGTTAGTATTGATATACTTTTTTTTAATTATATACATATTTTAATACATACATATTATTTTATAACAAAACGTGCTATAAAAGGATCAAAATTAATATACAAGTTTTGTATGGTGGGACGATGATCAGCAGGATAGTCGTTGGACTGTCGGTTTATTATATAATTCCTGCTCCGTCTTCGCAGTCGAAGGCCTTCTCGTGCCTCTCACCCTCATGGAGACTGCTCGTATAATTGAAATTTATACTTTCACTTTTAGCCTTTGATATACTTGTTGCTGCTACCTTATTACTGATATGCTAGTTACTAGTTGTAGTCTATGTCATTCTCATTCTATATAATTATTTTAGAAAAACTTATGGGTTTTGTGGCTGTGATTCCATCCAAGAAATGTATTTGCCCAATTTGAATGATAATGTCATAATTTAAGCAAATTTTATGAAAAAAAATACTGTGGACACAATTATTCTAAACTAATATTTCAATATTTTGCAGCGACATGCCAGCCAACATAAAACTGGCATATTAAAAGAAAACCAGTTGGAAACAATTCCTGTTTTGGCTGGTCCTGACACCTCTACCTTGGTAAATGCTGCACATTTAAGGACTCTGCTGTTCTTTAGCTTCAAGAGATGTTAGATTTTGTATATACAGACTCTTTATAGTGAAGCTATTGAACCTACTTAGATAAAAGTAATATGCTTTGACATCTTTAGAGGAATAAACCAAAACTGATGGTGTCACTTCTTTGAATTTTGTATTCCATTTAAAACATCTAAGGTACAAATAAAACTCATATTATAAACTTATGCCTTTATTAGTTTTACTTTAATAAAAACTATTGTAAATTCGTTAAATTTTAATAATTAAGTGATTTTAGAGCGGAAGTCATAAGGAATGACGTTTGTAATTAAATAAATGTTCTGTAGGTGTTTTGTTTTTGTTTATCACGCGGCACTTAATAAGTTTAAAATTTGAATCACTCTCACTTATGGTGCAGCGCACCTATCTTGAGGTGCGTTGCGGTAATGTGTTATGGACTTTAGAGTCAGCAACACAATTAAAATAGATTGTAATAGAGAGGTAAGTAGTTTAGACTACTTACCTCTCTATTACAATCTAATTAATCTGTTTTGGATATCAAAATAAGAGTACGTGTTTTTCATAGGAAAAACACGTACTCTTATTTTGATATCCAAAACAGCATAGCTAGCTAGCATGCTAACGTTTTATCGCCGACATAAAGCTTCCATCCCTTTCCGGCATATACGCAAGTGCGAGCGAGACGGCAACATACGAAACGACGATAAAATTTAGCATGCTAGAGATGGGCAGATGGCACTGTACTACGCCATATGTTTATGTTTTGTGGTCACTGTGTTGTCAAACGACAACTTTATCAGATCTGTGTAGCAACTTTTAAAAATCGTCATATCGTTTACTTGATAAATTTGAAACACGAACTTGTCTTAGATTTCACACATCTAAATCAAAGTATCTTTGCACATAACAATATACTTACTTCCTATTAAAGTACAACAAATACAAATAATGAATACTCAATAATATTGAAAATAAAATGAGCCAAGGACGTTTCTCGATAAAACCTAATAACATTAAAATCTTCTGGGTAGCACTAAAACCGCCATGTTTAGTGGCCAGATGACGTCACAGTGGCACGCATTTTTTATTGACGTTTCATTTCCATAGGTTTCCTACTTCAGTGTGCGTCACCCTATCCAACGGGGTAACATCATCGACACACCTGTCTCTCTTTCACGCAAATGTCTGTTTTATCAAAGATTCATAAGAGCCTACTTGCATCCTATCTAAGTACAATGGTATAATAGGTTTCTGTTTAAGTAATGAAAGTAGAATAAACGCAGTCGAGATGCCAGCACTGCGCAAAATCTGCGGAGTGACGCTCGCGGACCGCGTTCGTAATACCGAAGTAAGAAAGAGAGTTGGTCTGAAAGAGAGTGTTGGGGTGAAGGTAAGGAAAGGAATGCTACGGTGGTTCGGGCATGTGGAAAGAATGCATGATGAAAGAATGACTAAACAGATATACAATGCAAAAGTGGATTGATGCAGAAGTCAGCAGGTAATAAGGTGAATGGAGCGCTAAACTCTTTTATGAACAGCCAGAAAGTGTCTGTAAAGGCACGCTTGGCTGTCCATAAAGGGGTGTTGGTGCCAACACTGATGTATGGCAGTGAAAGTTGGGTATGGCAGAAGAAGCATGAAAGTAGGATAAACGCAGTTGAAATGAGAGCTTTGAGAAGTATATGTGCGATTAGATTGGATGATATGATAAGGAACAGTGTGATAAGGGAACGTTGTGGATTGAAAGATGTAATAACAAGAGTTGAAAACGGAATGTTAAGGTGGTTTGGACATGTAGACAGAATGGATAAAAGTAGAATCACAAAACAGGTGTATGACAGTATTGTGAATGGTAGAGCTGCTACCGGTAGATCGAGACGAATACAACATGATCAAATATCAGAAGTTTTCGTATAGTTTAGGGTTTAGGATTTGGCCCTGAGGCCTATTTGAATAATACACCTGTATAGCAGGCATAATATAGTAAAAAAAACACTATACATACTAATTTGCATAAATATTTTATTCAATCAATTCATTGAAACAGTCAAATTCTCTTTTTTTCCGGCCCCATTTAGGGGGTTTTTGTAATGCTCCATATAAAATAAGTAACAATATTTAAATCAGTTTACCAACAGCGGAAATTTAAGTAAAACATTCAATGCTCAATAGCTTTCTGGTATGTGACTTTAATCTGATTGGCTGAAGGTGGCTTCAGTTGGCTATAATGACAGATAAAGTGGTTAAGTCCATATGACTTTGACAGATGTCAAAATTAATAGATTCGCATTAAAGCGAATTGAAAATTTTTGACAAGAAATTACTCGAATAGATTTTTCAACAAAGACGTGAATAAGAATTCTTGCTCATAAACCATCAATACTATATCTAATATAATTAATTGTTCCTATATGTTGCCATAATATCGGTTAAAATGTGACATAAGCTAAACGTAAAAATTAAGTTCCATCGATAATAGAGTAAGTGATTGGATCAAGAAGCTTACACACAATGGAGATTGCAATGCTAACATTTTTTTGAAGACCAAAAATATGAACTCCATTGACCTTTGTTATGTATTCCATCTCACTCGCTCTATCGTTCGGGCTACCAAGACATACGTTAAATTTCACCCAAATAATACTTTTTTCGTTTATCTTGTTATATATTAAGAACGAAAAATTAGCAAAATATAATATTAATATCGAATAAATTAGCACAATATAGAAGCTGTAGGTTTACTTTTCTGCAAGAAAATTAGATGTCATAATAGAAAGAGCGGTACTGGGTTTTTTTAAAAATAAGGAACGTCAGCTTTTAAAGCCAAAGTCAGTAATTCCTTAAATAGTAATAGTAGAATAGTTTACTCCTTCCAAATAATAAATCACAAGAACATTTCAAATAATCTATTAAAGATTACAATTGTTACAAAATAATTTTCACATAATAATTATAAGTAGACAAAGTAAATAAATGTGTGAACAATGACTAGAATTCGGGGCTCTCTGCTCCAAGGCACAGTGCCCAATGCGTCTGGTCCAGGTCGGTAATTATTAAACAAATGCTCAATAATCGATATAAAATTAAAGAACCTGTTATTACTTTTATGTTATCATTTGACAATTTGATCATGATGTGTACTTCGTGGTCTACCAACACCAACGCTGCTATTCACAATGCTGTCATACGTTTGCTGATTTTAGATTAGAGAACTTAGATTATCCTGTTTCTTACGTCATCTATAAATTAATTAACATATTCGCGCCGACATATATATAAAAGTAAAAAATTTCGTCAATTTCCATCAGTTCTAAGAAATTATTATAAAATTTGAAAAGTTTTTATTTTATTTGAAAACAATAGACAGAGATTAGTTCTATGTAATGGAATCTTTTATTAAATAAAAAGGAAATTTTCCTTTGATTCAAAATATTATAATAATATTATTTCACAAACTTGTCCCCAGTATTCGTCAAAAATTAAAAATCTACTTTGGCAACACTGAAACTAGATATGGCTTCCTGTCAAAAAGTTATTTTACGAGTTTCGTCTAATTCGATCGTATAACTGAGATTTTACATGATAAATGGTGTGTTTAAGTGGTATTCTAGAATGAGTTGTGTAGTTCGTGGTTGCAAAAGTGTTTGGCATCCAACATCAGGCGTGAAATTCCACAAGTAAGTTGAATTAAATTCTTATTGAGTTACATTAACATTTTAGGGAAATTAAGACTAAAAGTCTTGCTATTTTATAATAACACATACAGAAATTAACGATACTTTCTTTGCATCAAATCCCATAGCGAATTATTCTACTAATATGCAGTTAAATACGATTTATTGCATTGTAAACTATACATAAACAAGAGGAGTAGGGTGACAAGCTTTTTATTCTTAAAAATTGGTCTAATAATAAAAACTTCCTGTTTAAGGTATTTACTGATATGTAGTGCTTGTAGTCTTGGCGTACCTTTTAATCTACATAATGAAGATCCAAGATTTTAAAACAATGTAAATTAAATGAGCAAAATGATTGATTAAAAACAGTTTATAGCCTAATTTTGGACATTTCTACTATTTTTCTTTTTATTTCTATTTACAGTTTCCCTAAAGATCCAAACAAGAGGAATGCTTGGATATCTGTAGTACCATTAAAGGGGAAATTTTATGAATCTGCGAAGATTTGTAGTCTTCATTTTAAGAATGCAGACTATAACTAGCGGGCCAGGTTGTCTGCTAAAAGATGCTGTACCATTCTACTCATATCAATTGTGTAAATGTTGCAATGTGGTAGTAAGTGTTGGATAAGAACATTTGTGATCTTTATAGTATATATTATTATGTTCTTATGAAAAATGTATACCTCTATAAATCATTTTTAATTTCAGGATTGTGTTAATGTCCCATCAACTTCATGGATTCAATCACATACAGCTGTCAATGATAATGTTCCCCTAATGCTATTTCCAAAACAAGATATTGTAAGTGAACAAACTTTTATATTAGCAAATTATCTTATTAGATAGACAGTATTCTGTGAATTACATTTTTATAAGTTTCCACTCATGAAAATAAAAACAATGAAAGTGAAATCTCCATTGGACATTTTTGACTCTAAATTAATTTTAATTTTCGACAGGATATTGAAAATTAACCACCATACAAACGGCGTGCTTTGAAAGATTTTAATGTTCAAGTAAACTTCAAGACATCACGTGAACAATCTTTAGAGAAGAGTAGAAAAATATTGCAGCAAAAGGTGAAGAGACAAGAGCGAAAAATTAGTGATATGATATCGCTCATAAATGTGGTCCAGGATTATACATCACAGTCTGAAACTGAAAATATTTTGCGAAGTAACTGCTAATATTTGTGAAAAATTTCAGAAAGTTAGTAGAGTAAACAAGAAAAAAAAATTACATATAGTGTTGACATCAAAGCTTTTAAGTCACTTTTATTCGCCGAAAGCATACAACTGTTTAAGAAAAATAAGTCTACCTCTTTCTTGATCAGCACTTCTATATAACCTACCTTGTGAACATAGGGTTAAAGGTTTTGCAGCGAAGGGTTCCTAACACTAGATGATTAAGATTTATGGCCAATATTATATGTTTTATTCATTTAATAAATTTTATTAATTTTCACTATATAAATTCTTTTATTCCATATCCCGCTCAGTGCTTCGGCTTCGGTATGTCATTCCTAGACCTTTGAATCAGGGGGTGAGCGTCACATATTCTATCAATTAAATCTAGAAATAGCAAAAACTAATTGTAATTTTATTTACCGAAAATCGCTATTGTTGATTATTATAAATAATTAGAAGTTTTAAAAATTATAAAGTATTAAATAAATAAGTAATCCTAAAGTTTCGACAATCATGTTTGGTATCGACATTTGGGTAGATATTTTCTAAAGAATATCTATCAGACAGTACGACAAGGTACTGAACAATGTATTCCGTATCCTCGTATAAAAAGTATAGAGGGATGACATGTTTGTTACAAAATTAAATAAAAAAATCCCAACAAAAAAGAAAAATAACATTTAAAAAGTCGAAAATAATACCTATTGTTGAGCCATCAAATTCGATAGAGATTGGCACAAAAATTGTATCCGAATTTGTTGACTCGTTCAAGAGATACGGTGCCACAGACGGACAGCGGTCAAACTTATAATTTCTCTTTTTTCGTCGGGGGTTAAAAATGGCAGCTATCAGGTTTTTGTTAATTGTTAAGCAAAATCAATCATGGCAAACGTGATACAAAAACGAAAAGTAATTTATTATCCATATTTTTAAAAGAAAATATTGTCACCCTAAAGAAAGAGATAAAAGACATAAGTGACGTCATTCAATTCAATTATTGGTCTTCAGTTAGGTATTCGGAACGAAATCTCCATTGTGTATAAGCTTCTTGGATTGGATAGTAAGATACTAGAAGCAGCCACGAGTATTTACCACTTTGACAGAATACACACGTAACCGCGAAAAGAAAAAAAATAATATCCTCCCATTGTCCTCTCTCCCTGTCTGTCCTATCCAACAAAATACTCGCGCGAACGAGACGATCAATGGGAAGAAACAAAGTCTATGGCGCTTCGCTTCCGTGGCTGTCAAGTGTCATGCAGTCTTGCAACGCTACCGCGGGAAGTAGTTTAACGTGTAACGAAAAATACAAAATTCAACAACGATCCAGCAAACCCAACAAACAAGCGAGTGTACCATACTATTCCTATTATCCTATAACGCATCACCAACAGATGTCAAAATTAATAGATTAAAATCGAAGAATTTAAACGAGTAAGCAGTCGAAAAGCTAAATTTACTAAACAGCACAAATCTTTTCAACAAATACGAGAATAAGAATTCTTGCTTATAAATAATCAATATCTTACTAACATATATATTATCGACAATTTTGAATCAATTATTATAGAAAAAAATGCACAACCTAGCATTACTGTTCAAGTCCTGCCAATGACTTTGTAAATGAATCAAAATGTTCGTCTTCTTTTTGAATGGTATGATTCTGATGATTTGAAGTTGGATATCTAGATTTAAAATTTGCTTTAATGTAAGGTCATTTTAAACCTCAGAAAATGTTTAGTACATCGAAAATATCTTCAGTACATTGAATATTAAGTTTCACATTCCATTCACCAAGAACATTGTATGTTTACATTAAATCCGCTGCCATTTTCGATCGTAGGCCATTTGTCGCTTATAGTCCAAGAATCTGTCGTCTGTATTGGTAAGGGATGTCATTCAAAGCGTTGAAACAGAAGCATATCCTTCCATGGCCTGCATTAGAACCTGGTCTAGGGCGAGGTCTTGGCCGGGATCTACGTGCTGAACTGCTGCCTCTCCCATAACTTGAGCTAACATCTCCAGAGTCTGAGCTATAACTGTCAGTGTAAGAATCTGAGGAACTGCCCGAGTCACTACCATCGTCATCAGAATACCCGTAAGCTTCACTACTACTACCACCTCTAGTAGAGCTAGTGCCTTTCTTGCCTGTGCTGGTACTCTCAGTATTCGAGCTTGAAGAACTGCTGGTACGGCTTCCGTCTGTAAACACAAATATATGTGAATACATTTTATAGTATTTTTATAGCAAAAACACAATTTTTGAACTAAATTGAAAAATTATAATATGGACTGAACGGATCTGGATGGAATTTGGCACAGAGATAGATTATTGTCTTAAATAGCACTGGGCTACTTTTTATCTCGGAAAATGTACGGTTCCTATGAGATAATATTAACGCGAGCAAAGGCGCGGGCAAAAGCTGACAAATTAGGTATACAAAAGTAAAGTGCAGTTGCAGAAATATGACTAAAAATAAAAGTTAATCATAAAAATGTATGAACTCACCTGAGATAATCACTGGTCCCGGACCTACCCCAACGTTATTACCTGGCCAAGGCTGAGGCCATGATTGTGAAATAGGTTGAGGACCGCTGGATGACCCAGAAGAACCAGACGAGCCGGACTCTTGGCTCGCACTCCCGCCTTTACCGCTAGAGCTGCTACTGTCGCTATTGGAGTTGGATGAGGTATCTGACTTTCCGCCAGAGCCAGTATTAGAGGCAGAAGAACCAGCCGAGCCGGAACCTTGACCGGCACTCCTGCTATCACCACTGGAGCTGCTACTGTCACTATTGGAGTTGGATGAGGTATCTGACTTCCCGCCAAAACCAGTATTAGAGGCAGAAGAACCAGCCGAGCCGGAGCCTTGACCGGCACTCCTGCCATCACCGCTGGAGCTGCTACTGTCGCTATTGGAGTTGGCTGAGGTATCTGACTTTCCGCCAGAGCCAGTATTAGACGCAGAAGAACCAGCCGAGCCGGAGCCTTGACCGGCACTCCTGCCATCACCGCTTGAGCTGCTACTGTCGCTATTGGAGTTGGCTGAGGTATCTGACTTTCCGCCAGAGCCAGTATTAGACGCAGAAGAACCAGCCGAGCCGGAGCCTTGACCAGCACTCCTGCCATCACCGCTGGAGCTGCTACTATCGCTATTGGAGTTGGCTGAGGTATCTGACTTTCCACCAGAGCCAGTATTAGACGCAGAAGATCCAGCCGAGCCGGAGCCTTGACCGGCACTCCAGCCATCACCGCTGGAGCTGCTACTGTCGCTATTGGAGTTCGCTGAAGTATTTAACTTCCCGCCAGAGCCAGAATTAGATGCAGAAGAACCAGCCGAGCCGGAACCTTGACCGGCACTCCTACCATCACCGCTAGAGCTGCTACTGTCGCTATTGGAGTTGGCTGAGGTATCTGACTTTCCGCCAGAGCCAGTATTAGACGCAGAAGAACCAGCCGAGCCGGAGCCTTGACCAGCACTCCTGCCATCACCGCTGGAGCTGCTACTATCGCTATTGGAGTTGGCTGAGGTATCTGACTTTCCGCCAGAGCCACTATTAGACGCAGAAGATCCAGCCGAGCCGGAGCCTTGACCGGCACTCCAGCCATCACCGCTGGAGCTGCTACTGTCGCTATTGGAGTTCGCTGAAGTATTTAACTTCCCGCCAGAGCCAGAATTAGATGCAGAAGAACCAGCCGAGCCGGAACCTTGACCGGCACTCCTACCATCACCGCTAGAGCTGCTACTGTCGCTATTGGAGTTGGCTGAGGTATCTGACTTTCCGCCAGAGCCAGTATTAGACGCAGAAGAACCAGCCGAGCCATAGCCTCTAGAGGAGCCTTCGCTGGAACTTGAAGTATACGAGGAAGATAAACTGTCAGCTTGGCTTCCATAATTATTAGATTGGCCTGACGCGGTGCTAGTGCTTCTTCCTTGAGTTGATCCCGAATTAGAATCAGTAGTGGAGCTTGTGCTTGCAGAAGTTAAACTGCTGGTTGTTACATCTGTTAAAAGCAAATGCATTTTTAAGATGAATTATTATGAAATTTAGGTATTTAGTGGCATAATTATGTCTAGGACAATTAGAGAATGCCATCACCAATCAAAAAGCGTTTGGGAAGGACTGTATTGTGTACTATTAATAATAATTAATATTTCGTATTATTATGGTAAAATAAATTTTCATTGATATTTTTGTTAGGCCTAGAGCAAATGAAGTCTGTAGCATACTACAAAATTTACAGATTTATTAAATCCGGTGCGGAATAAATTCCGTGGTGCTCGCGCTTCTATGAATCTTTATAGGTTACAACAGGTTTTGTGGAAGAATATCGCATTGAAATATTTGTGGGCCTCAGGGTGTATTCCAGAGATACATCCCTGGAATGCACAGCCAGCAGACACGCGATCTACTAAATCTATCCATTCCTTTAACAAACTTGTGAAGGAGCACTACCTGTATATTCGTTTATTATTTGATTAGTATGTATGTATATGCGTGTGTGTGTGTATGTGTGTGTGTGTGTGTACGTATATTTATTTTATATCTGGATGTAAAATATTTTATATACTTATTATCTTGTCCAACTGCACACCAACGCTATCTTTTTAATTAGATCTTATACATCCAAAGGTTGCCTTTGCCTAAAGGGATTGCTTTAAGCAGTAAGGCCATCCATTGTAATATTTAAGATTATTATGTGCTTTTTTATCATGTTGCTGTACAATACAGATTATTATATTGTAATTTGAAAGCTAAAATAGCAGGGACCCACTGGTCACGACTGCAAGATAGAAGCTCGATTGAACAGATGAGTAGAGTAAGATGCCCTTCAACCAGAAAGAGCGACAACTAGCGTATTGTCATTGGTGGAAAAAAAGAAGAAAACAAAATATCTAGATTTGAAAAAGAAACATAGGGTAGTCTATATCCAATTATAGACATCATTTGATTGACAACTTACCAAAGACGTTAATTCATTTAAATCTAATTAAACACTATACTAACCTGTAACGAGAACTGGACCAGAAAACAAAATAGGGTTATCCCACGGGTCTGGTTCGATCCATACTCCAGATATTGAATGTGGTAGGCGTACTGGACGTACAGAGGTTTCGACTGATGCTCTGGCTTCAGCTGAAGCCGTTGCAGTAGACACGCCCGAATCACTTACACTTGTGCTACTCGATGACGAGCGAGAAGCACTTTCTGATTTTCCTCCCGAGTTATCTGATGAGCCAAAGCTGTTGGTACTACCTTTGGTCCAACTTGTGCCTCCATTATTTGAACTTGTACCACCTGTGTTCGAATTGTAAGAGCTACCTGTGCTACTTCTGGTCCCATCCGATGAGGCAGATGCGGTTGAAGAACTACTTCCTTGGGCCGTGTTACTGCCAGAATCACTTGAACTGGAGCTGCTACTGTCTGAAGAGGATGAGCTTGCAGTTCGTGATGGCTCTAGTCCAATGAGTCTCCACCACCAATTATCGCCTGACTCATCTGTGGATGCTGTAAATAATTAAGTTAACATTGTACAAATTGTAAAAATATTCTTTCCTCGGTGGCTCGTATACCGTTCAAGACGAATTAAAGGACAAAAATATTAAAAATCGTCATGCAAGATTAAATATCGTAAAGAGTGGATTTATTTTAACATCAATAACATATTGCATCAATCTTACTCGTATTTATTGGTAGATAAAGAATATCAAAACATTCATGAATGGAATTTTCAGGAATAAATACATTTTAACTGTGCTGAGCAAAGAATACAATATTTACGTGCTATAGTTTTTGCAATTGATGTAGGCGTGCGGGCTTGCCCTGTGGTAAACACATGTGTGTGCGTAAGACCAAAAGCAGGTATGTTTGGACGGCAAACTCGTTACTGATCGTTCGGTCAGGTTCGTTCGCGATCAGATAGTGACCTTCGGCCGCCGTAAGCGGGCGGCGCGGGTGGGGCCCCTAGGGGTATAGGGGTTCTCACTCACCCGCACATGCCGTCGAGATGAGAGCGCGAGTGTTCCGCGCGTGCTCATCTCTCCTCCCGTGGGGCGCGTTACAGACCGCCTCACGCATGGAGTAGACCTAGCAGTAGCCGGGGGATACGTCCCCTGGCATAGGAAAAGGCCCAGTGAGAGGGGCCCACGCCTGCCAGGGCACGCTGAGTTGGGAAGCCCGTATACACGTAGCCCTGGCATAAGGCGCAGGACGGAACACCCAGGGGTTTTAGTGGGTATCCCTAACTGGGGCGTGGCAATAGCGTGGCACCGGTTCTGACCGGGCACGCTAGTGCCACCCCTGATCTGGCGAATCCCACACACTCACACCGGTCGCGAACATCCCCCCAGGCTTCTGTGCCTGTCGCGGCTTAGTCCTCAAACGGATTTCCGCTGGCCAAAAAAAAAAAAAAGGTTCGTTCGCGATTCAGCATTTCATCTGCATACTATCAGAGGACGGACTTCAACCATCGGCCGTCTGAAGCGGGGGGCGGGGGTGGATTCCTGGAGGAGGATTCCCACCAGCCCATAATGATATTTTTACGGGCAGGTTTTCAAATTGGACATGTATATTAACAATCTGCCCGTAAAACTTCAAGTTAAAATTTTGTTGCGATTCGTTTTGCCACTTGTTCGTTGCCATTCGTTTTTCCACTTGTCCGTTGCGATTCGTTTTTCCACTTGTCCGTTGAAGTTTCTCTTCTACTATGTGTTCCAGCACACATTTCAATTTTTTAATTGTATATATATTTATTTTATATAGTAGTTTTATTTTTAAAGGCTTTTTTAAATATTATATGGTGTAAATACTTGTAGAAACATTGTAAATAAATAAATGATAAAAGCGACGAATTGTATTAGTATATTATATTAATACCTGTAGCAGAACTACTGCCTTTTGTGTCTGAGGAACTCTCACCTCCTTTGCTTGAGCTAGAACTTCCAGTGTTAGAGGATGATGTACTAGAAGAATCTGAAAGGAAAACGGCTTACTTGCTCATTCTCTACCATCGTTTAAGAATATTAGGGAAACATCTAAAATATTATTTATATATGTGGGCAACTTGTATTATTTAAAAAAAAAACAAGATTCCGGTAAACAAATGGATTTTAAATCCAAAATTAGAACAATTCATTTCTTTCTTTCAATTTGTATAGAAATGGAACATAAAATTAAAACAATCCTGATTGTTAAATAAAGTTTATTAAGACAAGTAAAACGAGCCCAAACACGACGGGTCTATCTTGTTTAGTACAGGAGTTCCTATGGCCACCTTCGGACACTATCATCAGATCAGCGCCATGGTACCATATTATTACATTGTCACGCGATATACATATGCGTGCAAAATTTCAGCTCAATCGGAAACCGGGAAGTTGGTCAAATTTAACTTGCAAGATTCCATCCGAACTTACATACATACAAAGGTACATCCACTGCAAGCTAAATAAAAGCTTGTAAAAAAGTTCGGTCTTAGCGTAATGAGATAGCCTTCCTCGATAAATGGGCTATCTAACATTGAAAGAATTTTTAAATCCGACCAGAAGTTCCTGAAATTAGCGCGCTCAAGCAACCAAACTCTTCAGCTTTATATACTAACTAGCGGCCCCGGCAGACGTTGTCCTGCTCTGAAAAAATAAAAATCTAGGACCCGATCCCAGCGCCACCTACCGGTTCCAATTGTGGATTTAAACCACCCGGGGACCCACTCAAACACACAAAAACAAAATCACCAAAATCGGTCCAGGTGATTAGGAGGATTCTAGAACCCGATCTCAGCGCCACCTACCGGTTCCAACGGGATAAAAAGTATCCTATGTCCGTCTCCTGGTTCTAAGCTACCTTCCCACCAACTGAGCCAAATCGGTATAGCCGTTCTTGAGTTATAAAGAGTGTAACTAACACGACTTTATTTTATATATATAGATAGGTATATAAGATACGTAATACTCTATAAATAGTAGCGAAGTGAGAAGCAGAGGATTCACTTTATTCCATTCTTACATCAATCAGGTAAATGCGTGCTCTTCATGCTATACTTCCCTTATCTGAATTGTCCCATACATTATTTCTCTATAATTTGATACAGTCCACAAGTATCAACAAATTCAGCGCCGCCGCATAAGGGATAACTTATGCTAGACCGTGGCGAGCGCGGGCCGTGTCCGAGCCCCGTACGGCTACAAGTTCGTAATTATACCGAGTGTGTGCCGAGTCATTATACCGCCGCGGTAACTCGGTTATGGACGTAGTGTTGTGACTTCTTATTGATTTAACACAAGTATTAATAAATGATGGATGTCTCGCTATCGGAGGTGGCAGCTATTGCCATTGCCATTCACGAAGAAGAGGAATCAATAGCAAGAGGAAATGTAAGAAAATGGGGCGTGCACCCTATTTGGAGAAAGCGCCGTTATGAAGAATTTTGTACCCCGTGTAGAGATTTACCAGAGGATGAAGACAAATGCTTTGGATATTAGGATAACTTTCAAATTTAACTACATAAGTTAACGTGTGCTCTTAAAAGAGAGAAGGCAAAATTTCAGTCACAATAAAACCTGAAGAAAGATTAGCAGTATGTCTCAGGTAAGAAAAGAAATTTTCATGGTCCATTATGACTCAAAAATACGTGGTTCTTCCCTAAACTTTCGTCGCTCACTGCTCGGACACGCCACGGAAGATAGTTTATGTTGCGACGAGTCGAGAAGAGGGCGAGACGGAACCGTGCCTCGTCGGGGCACGTCCGGGCCTCGTCCGGGACGCGGACGCCGCACGGTATAGCATGAACTGCATCATATAAAATCATCGTGAAGTCTTGAATCCGTGCCTCGTACGGGGCACGGCTCGCGCCCGCCACGGTATAGAATAATTCATCCCTAAGGTTGTGAATTAGCCCTGTCCAACGGTTTATTTTACTTCTAACAGGTCGATCATTGATGCGTGATACCCTAAACTCTAATGCAATACCAATTCGATATTATATATAAATCGAGTTTCTTTGTCAAATTTTTTTAATCAATTTAGTACACTCATATTATTTGCTAAAAATACAGTAGTAGTAATAAATAAGCCTATAACCCATATGCCCATATTTAAAAATGATTAAAAGCAAGAGTAGGACTTTATAAATCTATTTCAAAAAAATGTCTGCCTTTAATAAAAACTTTTTCATTTGAAAATGATTAATTACCATTGAATTTAGATATAATGAAGACTGTTTCATAGACTATAGTATAGTCACTATACATTAGACGACACACAACGGCACTAATACGTCGCTTGGAGCAATTAAGTGTAATAATTGTGAAATGTGTGTACACTATAACTTATATACCAACCTTTTAATCATGTTTTGAACAAATAAATTTCAATTTATTTCAGTTCTTTAGAGTCAACAAGTCAAAAGTAAAATAAATCGTTGAACAAAGTATACGCGATGAGAGCGAAGGAGAGCAACGTAGAGAATATACGCAGAGACAAATGATGCTTGAGTGCAATAATAGACCATTTATGATCTGATATCACAACAACGTTATGCTAGGGCGTATGTAACACCGTTTATAACTTTCAATACGATCAAACGTAAAGGAGTTAACTTTGATAGTGGTTTGATTTCATGACCAATGTATACTGTATATCTTATAGTTAAGTATATGAAATGCTACTAACCTGTTCTTGATGGTGAGTACCACGGACCTACCGTAGCCGTAGGCCAGGGCCCACGCCATGGTACCGTTTGACTGGGTGAGTTCGAAGAACCTGATGTAGAGCTGCCGCTTCCAGCATATGCATTGCTGCTACCTGAATTCCCAGAGCTAGTGCTGCGAGTACTTGAGCCAGATGAACTGCCAGTAGTACTTCCAGAGTTATCGGAAGATCCATACGCGCTTCCCCAGCCGGTGCCTTGTGCGGAGCTACTGCCACCACTACCTGAAGTATTACTGTTAGTACTCGAACCGGATGAAGTGCCAGTGGTACTTCCAGAGTTATCGGAAGATCCATACGCGCTACCCCAGCCGGCGCCTTGTGCGGAGCTACTGCCACCACTACCTGAAATATTACTGTTAGTACTCGAGCCGGATAAACTGCCAGTAGTACTTCCAGAGTTATTGGAAGATCCATACGCGCTGCCCCAGGCGGTGCCTTGTGCGGAGCTACTGCCACCACTACCTGAAGTATTACTGTTAGTACTCGAGCCGGATGAACTGCCAATGGTACTTCCAGAGTTATCGGAAGATCCATACGCGCTGCCCCAGCCGGTGCCTTGTGCGGAGCTACTGCCACCACTACCTGAAGTATTACTGTTAGTACTCGAGCCGGATGAACTGCCAGTGCTACTTCCAGAGTTATCGGAAGATCCATACGCGCTGCCCCAGCCGGTGCCTTGTGCGGAGCTACTGCCACCAGTACCTGAAGTATTACTGTTAGTACTCGAGCCGGATGAACTGCCAGTGGTACTTCCAGAGCTATCGGAAGATCCATACGCGCTGCCCCAGCCGGGCCTTGTACGGAGCTACTGCCATCACTACCTGAAGTATTACTGTTAGTACTCGAGCCAGATGAACTGCCAGTGGTACTTCCAGAGTTATCGGAAGATCTATACGCGCTGCCCCAGCCGGTGCCTTGTGCGGAGCTACTGCCACCACTACCTGAAGTATTACTGTTACTACTCGAACCGGATGAACTGCCAGTGCTACTTCCAGAGTTATCGGAATATCCATACGCGCTGCCCCAGCCGGTGCCTTGTGCGGAGCTACTGCCACCACTACCTGAAGTATTACTGTTAGTACTCGAACCGGATGAACTGCCAGTGGTACTTCCAGAGTTATCGGAAGATCCATACGCGCTGCCCCAGCCGGTGCCTTGTGCGGAGCTACTGCCACCACTACCTGAAGTATTACTGTTAGTACTCGAGCCGGATGAACTGCCAGTGGTACTTCCAGAGTTATCGGAAGATCCATACGCGCTGCCCCAGCCGGTGCCTTGTGCGGAGCTACTGCCACCACTACCTGAAGTATTACTGTTAGTACTCGAACCGGATGAACTGCCAGTGCTACTTCCAGAGTTATCGGAAGATCCATACGCGCTGCCCCAGCCGGTGCCTTGTG
Source organism: Dendrolimus kikuchii (assembly GCA_019925095.2). Lineage (NCBI taxonomy): Eukaryota > Metazoa > Arthropoda > Insecta > Lepidoptera > Lasiocampidae > Dendrolimus > Dendrolimus kikuchii. The sequence goes on from JAHHIN020000032.1 coordinate 896,692, forward strand.
CGGAGCTACTGCCACCAGTACCTGAAGTATTACTGTTAGTACTCGAGCTGGATGAACTGCCGTGGTACTTCCAGAGTTATCGGAAGATCCATACGCGCTGCCCCAGCCGGTGCCTTGTGCGGAGCTACTGCCACCACTACCTGAAGTATTACTGTTAGTACTCGAGCCGGATGAACTGCCAGAGGTACTTCCAGAGTTATCGGAAGATCCATACGCGCTGCCCCAGCCGGTGCCTTGTGCGGAGCTACTGCCACCACTACCTGAAGTATTACTGTTAGTACTCGAGCCGGATGAACTGCCAGTTGTACTTCCAGAGTTATCGGAAGATCCATAGGCGTTGCCCCAGCCGACACCTTGTGCGGAGCTACTGCCACCACTACCTGAAGTATTACTGTTAGTACTCGAGCCGGATGAACTGCCAATGGTACTTCCAGAGTTATCGGAAGATCCATACGCGCTGCCCCAGCCGGTGCCTTGTGCGGAGCTACTGCCACCACTACCTGAAGTATTACTGTTAGTACTCGAACCGGATGAACTGCCAGTGGTACTTCCAGAGTTATCGGAAGATCCATACGCGCTGCCCCAGCCGGTGCCTTGTGCGAAGCTACTGCCACCACTACCTGAAGTATTACTGCTAGTACTCGAACCGGATGAACTGCCAGTGCTACTTCCAGAGTTATCGGAAGATCCATACGCGCTACCCCAGCCGGTGCCTTGTGCGGAGCTACTGCCACCACTACCTGAAGTATTACTGTTAGTACTCGAGCCGGATGAACTGCCAGAGGTACTTCCAGAGTTATCGGAAGATCCATACGCGCTGCCCCAGCCGACGCTTTGTGCGGAGCTACTGCCACCACTACCTGAATTATCACTGCTAGTACTCGAGTCGGATGAACTGCCAGTGGTACTTCCAGAGTTATCGGAAGATCCAAAAGCATCGGCCCAGCTGGCGCCTCGTGAGGTGATACTTCCCTTACTTCCCGGGCTGGTACTGCTTGTACTGGATCCGGAAGAGCTTTCAGTTTGACTACCTGTTTTGTATAAATGATATTTACTTTATCTAAACTACGCACAAAAATTTAGAAGGCAACAAATGTCTACATTTTTGGGTGATTTTCAACAGGCTGTAACTTGAAGGAAAATGGTCGCACAGCAAATTTAAAAGAAGCAAATGGTAGCTCCAAGTGTTTCGTTTCTGGATGTGAATTTCAAATTTTTCCAAAAATTTGTCGAATCATTTTCAGAAAACTACCAAAAAAAAAGAAATTGTTTTGGTTTCCTTTGATCTATGGGCTTGGGCTAATTTTTTGTGACTCAACCTATATATGAGTCAGATAACTTGTCTATTGAGATTTAATTTCTTTTTTTAAATACCTCGATATGAGCACTCTTCGCTGAGATATGAATCTTTGAATGGAAAAAGATTATTTTACTTTCGATTTCGAACTTTTACTTTCGAATTTTGAAAAAAATTAAAGGAGCTAAATGATAAAAACAAATCTCATCTTTGTTGACGCAAAACAGCGTTCAAAATTTTTAGAAAAAAAAAATACCAATGTTTCATGAAATAAAAAAATCATTGCTGGCATTAGCGTTACACAAAGCGTTCCTTATTGCTGTAGAATTACATGTCACTTTTTTTTTATTGCAAGAGTTCAGCAGGCAGGCAGACGGTCCACTTGATGGAAAGCGGTTACCATCACCTATGGACATTTGCAACACCAAAGGTGCTACAAATGCGCTGCTGCTCTCTTAAGGGAGACTGGAACCTGGTCACTGATGCCGGAACCCAACGCAAGGCTGTTATGGCGACATACTATAAAGCAGGGGTGATATCCATCCAGTCGGGCGAATTCCCTACCACCTGGCTGTGGGTTGTTTTGTCGCCTCTTACGACAGGCCGCCCGGCCGCAGGAAATTGTATTCTTTCTCCGTTCCTGCACGGATAAAAACATGTGTTCAGTTTTTATCTACATTTGTTCCTCTAGAGCATTAATGTGTCAACGACACCACAAGTGTCAGTTTCATTTTCATACAACGAGATGGCGCCACAGGCGAATTACATCGCGGTATGGTTCGCTGATGTGGACATTATTATACTGGTTATGTTATATGCAATAAAATGTCTGCGTTCTTCCGGGTGTTTTATTTGAAATCCCCCCTGGCTTTGACACCTTTGAACAACATGTCTAACATTATTTCTTTAATTAAATAAATAAATTAATTTGCAGATTTTCACTAATAAAAAGAGTTAAAAATGCGCGGTACATTTAAAAATGCAAAACGCAACGCTATTGGTCAACTGACAATTGATAAGTGACGCCATTTTTCATTTTGTCATTTTCAGATTGTCAACAAAGGCGAACTTACTGCTTAGTGCATTTAGTTTTGTGACTGTGTGTATCGTAATTTATTAGTGTAGTTTCGAGAAATATTCTTGAAGATATTTTCTCTTTTACACAACCTTACGCCATTTTCGAAGTACGTTCCCATATTTTGGAACAGAAAAAGATACTTGATTGGGTGTATGTACTTTTAAGTTTACCGTTTGGCACAATACAATATCTATGCGATGGTCTTTTTTAGTTTTTTCGATGGACTATCTAAATCTAGTTTAAAACTGAGAATGAACTATGACGTCATCAAAAGCGCGCGAAAATAGTGGCGTTTAAAGAGCTCAATTCGAGATTCGAAATTTTAAATATTTTTGCTATGGTAAAATGATGTAAACAGGGATTTAAAACTACAATAAAAAGACATGCATGTTCCTCATTATAACACTGTTCGGCGCCGGGAACAGCTGGATCTCTCGACCAGCGCAAATACGCAATCTTCAGTGAGAGTTAAATATGTGTTTGTGCTGTTTTCTGTTGAAACGCTTGGACCATGAGTGAGGTCCTAACGCCATATACCTCTACAAAGAGCTCTCGAAACGCCACTATTTAAGTGACCAAAGAGCTGGTTCCTACATCGAACGTAAATCCTTTTGTTCCTAATGTGTAATGTCTCGCAATGTGTTTAAATAAATGGTCTTCCTGTGTTGAGGTTTTGTATAGAGTCAGGGTCTCGAGGGAATCGTAACTTTTGACGGTTTTGGTATTCTGTAAACCACTCGAATCTATATTGATTCAAATTTGACCGAGACTAACTCAAGGTGAATTTTAGATATTACAGATATTGGACCAAATGGTCCTTGAATGGACCTTGACTCGCACTGGCATGGATTTTTCTTTGTGAAAGTTACACAAGTTACTTGGGGGCCAATATGGAGATCCAGGGATGTAACGTAGCCAGGCTTCGGGAAACCTTACCCATAAGTATATTTACGCCACAACTGGCCGTATTTGGTAAATGAGATGTGGCCAACGTGTCTACGCAAGTCTCATCTCGTACCAACATGCCACAACGCCAAGAATTAGAGTCATTCTCTCAGGACACCAACGATACTCGTCACATACAATACTGTTCGACTCCAATACACCCGCAACGTTAGCGTCATTTAAGACCAGCACTACGGCGGCAAAAACGGACGTAGTAGTAGGGGAGGCCAAGGGGATGGCTGGGAATTTTGGGATTTACTCGAGCGTGGCAGAATAACATAAGGGAAGAAACCTTACACCCTATTATGTAGCCCCACCAAATATGAACCCTTCATATAGGGTGGGGGTATTTTTTATTCTTCAAATTTTTTTTTCAAACCATCAGATTAAGGAAATTTCTCCACATAATTGTCAGATTATGAGTCAGCACGACAAGGACATCAAGCTGAATCGTCTGTATATTAATTTGACGCGCTCGAGTATTTCAATGTTACGTTTTTTTTTACATTTTCAAAGATCGGCCATGATTTCCGGTCGCGTCCAAATCGTCAGTCTTTTGAATATCTGACGCGATTGAGTATTTCTGCGCAACTCTTTTTTTTTTAAACCTGTACACGCTCCCCAATATAATCCTATTTCTTTTTAGCATCTAATCTTCACAATCCAAATGGTCCCCACGATGCTCGAGTAAGTCCAAATTTAGCATCTTGGGCTCCCCTACTATTCGGAATCATTTCATAATACGGAAAACTCAAGAGGCGCGTCTTTGGCGCTGACAATAATTGACGCGGCACTGTTCTTGCTTACCTGGTCTCGACCATCTAGGACGCTGAATTGGTGGATATATCTTTCCAATACGTCCAGTGGATGGATCTATTGAAGCCTTGATAGGTTGCGGTTGGTTCGAGTCATCTGAATAGAAAAAACGTATTTGTTTAGAAGCATGATGCTTTAATCTGTGCAGGAAAGGACAAAGAATATTTTTGGTTGAGCGGGCTAAGACGCAGAGGCTATGGGTTCGATTTCTGACAAGTTCTCGGGAAGCAACGATCCGTGCACCTATCGTAAGAGGCGACAAAACAACCCACAGCCAGGTGGTAGGGCATTTTCCCGACTGGATGGCTACCACCCTTGGTCTAAAGTATGTCGCCATAACAACCTTGTGTTGTGTTCCGGCATTAGTGACCAGGTTCCAGTCTCCTTTAAGAGAGCAGCAACGCATTTGTAGCACCTTTGGTGTTGCAAATGTCCATAGGTGATGGTAACTGCTATCCATCAAGTGGGCCGTCTGCCTGTCTGCTGAATTCTTGCAATATTTTTTTTTTTAAAAAGCAAGTAGAACGGAAAAAATCGAGGTCATCAACATGGTCGTTGTGAGTTTCAAATGGAACCTAGCCCGAATAAACGTTTTTCTTTCTATCTTTCAGGAGGTAAGCCGGCAAAGGCTTAGCCAGCTCAACCACAGAGACCGTAGTCGTGTGGACACCCAACATAACAAAGAAGATAATTCCGAAACTTTCACATACCAGTTTCTTCATAGCTAGAAGTAGAATCACTGGAGCTACTGGAAGCAGAAAATGAACTCGATGATCCTGATTTCTTATCTGTAAAATTAATTAGTTTTATGTAAAGAAATATTATTTTTATTGAGTGGCTACACTTTTTAAAAATAATTTTAAAATAATGGTTGTTTTCAGCAGCTTCACTCGCATTAGTTTTTTATTGTATGAGTTCAGCAGACAGACGGCCCACCTGATGAAAAGCGGTTACTGTCGCTTATGAACACTCGTAATAGCAATGGTTACCTGGCCACTAATGCCGGATCACAACTCAAGGTTGTTATGGTGGCATACTCTAGATCAGGGGTGGTAGCCATCCAAATTATTTAGGTAGATTTTTGTCCATGCTCAAAAGCGCCTCAGTAGGCATAGATGGTTGTTTTGCCTCGCTTGTTCATGCGTCATGTATAAAAAACAGTGTATTTAATACAATATAGCGAATATGGTCTTGAGTAAAACTAGCTACTAGTATAAGCCGCGTTAAGTTAGGCACGTGCGATCTTTATCCGACTTCACGTGAAACTGAACGCTCGATGCTGAATAAATCTATACTAATATTATAAAGCTGAAGTTTGTTTGTTTGTTTGTTTAAACGCGCTAATCTCAGGAACCGCTGGTCCGATTTGAAAAATTCTTTCAGTGTTGAATAGTACATTTATCGAGGAAGGCTATAGGCTATATTATATTTTCAATCAAATTAGGGATCCTTACTAAAAGTCCAATAATGTAACCCAAGGTGTAAAAAAAGACCCGAAAAAATCCTTACACGGCGTGCGCTGCGAAAACTATTGATTATAGAACAATACAATGCACTACCACTTTGCAGAACATATAATTGTCTACAAAAAGTATCGCGTAACCATATGTCTAACTGTTGCAGTTATCTCACAATAAGTGTTTTCTTTTATTTTTTAAATAATTAAAATGCCGTCGCTTCAAAAACTCTTTATTTTGTACCTTGGTATTAATCCTTATCAAAATAAATTACTCCATATTCAAAACGAATTCAATACCTTTCTACAACTTTTTGAATTATTCAATTCGGACGTTTCATTCAAAAGATTTCGCGATATTTAAAATGTAAGTATTAGTGTTGTAGCCAAATATACTAATATTGTTTGATTGAACGCGCTAATCTCAGGAACTACTGGTCTGATTTGAAAAATTCTTTCAGTGTTGGATAGCCCATTTATCGAGGAAGGCTATAGGCTATATGTCATCACGCTAAGATCAATAGGAGCGGAGCACCAATGAAGAATGTTTCAAAATCGGAGGGTTTTGAAAGCAAATTCCACGCGGACGACGTCGCGGGCACAGCTAGTTGAAAATAAAATATAGTAAAAACCCAACATGTAACAAAAAACAAATAGGCTTACACAATTAATAATTCCTCTAGATGTACCTGCGCAGTATAGCAATAGCGAATCATAGTGTACTTGCTCTGTCCCGTTTACAGTGTGATCGTGTAAACGGGACAGAGCTAAGAAGGCATAAGTAAGTAAGTAGTAAGGCTTTTGATCTTGCAAATAAAGTTCAGTATAAGTTATTTATATGTCGAAAACCGTTCCGTCTTAACTGCATAAATGAAAACCACCTATCAGAATTTTAATCTGTGTACTATAACAACATTTCAAAAAAAACAGAATTGGACAGGATACATTTTACAAAAAAATCTAAAAAATGTTTTAAAGAGCAGGACTTGAAACACCGCCGATGAAATATCTCGGACTCGTCCTCGACAGCCGATGGGAGTTTTCGGCACACTTCAAGCGGCTGGCCCCCAGTCTCATGGGGGCAGCCGGCGCCCTATCACGGCTCGTCCCCAATGTGGGGGGCCCGGCGCGCCGTGCCGAAAACTCTACGAGGGGGTCGTACGATCCATGGCCCTATACGGGGCCCCGATATGGGCGGAGTCCCTGACGGCCAAGAACGCCGCGTTGCGGCGACGTCCGCAGCGCGCGCTGGCCGTCAGGGCTATAAGGGGGTATCGTACGATCTGCTTCGAGGCGGCCTCCCTCCTAGCCGGATCCCCACCATGGGACCTAGAGGCGCGCGTCCTTGCGGCCGTGTACGATTGGCGCAAGGACGCCCTCAGTCGGGACTTCCGTCCTGCGCCTCGGGAAATCGAGGCTAAAAGTGCGGAGTTCCGGCAGGATCTCATGGTGGAATGGCAGAACCGACTTGCGCACCCCAGCGCCGGTCATAGGACCGTAGAGACAGTAAGGCCCGTCCTACCACAGTGGATTGACCGGAGGCACGGCACCCTGACGTTCCGCCAGACGCAGGTACTGACCGGGCACGGCTGCTTCGGCCGGTACCTGTGTCAGATAGGGCGTGAGTCGTCGTCAGGGTGTCAGCACTGCAGTGCCAGCGTCGAGGACACGGCGTTGCACACTCTGCAGGAGTGTCCAGCCTGGGATGGGGAGCGCCGAGTCCTCGGCGCAAACATCGGACCAGACCTGTCGCTCCCGGCCGTGGTCCAGGCCATGGTCGGGGGCCAACCTGAATGGGACGCCGTCGCCTCCTTTTGCGAGGCCATCATGTCCGCAAAGGAGGCGGCGGAGCGGGAGAGAGAGCGAGCAGCCGCGCTCCTCTCCCGCCGCAATAACCGGTCTTGGCGCCGGAGGAATACGGACTTCCGGCCGCCATGAACGCGCAGCGCGGGTGACGGCCAGGGGAGGCTATAAGGCCGTCACCCGCATCTAAAGCCGCCGAGTAGGGGGCGCGTCAGTGCTCGCGCGCGCCCCTCTCAATTATGAGTACGGAGAGGCCTGCCCCAGTGCTGGGGTGGGCCTACGCCAGGCGGGGTCGCGGAAGAAAAGCTCACGCATATCCCGTGACCCCGGCTCATGACGTCAGGTGGCACCAAGGGGTTTTAGTGGGTATTCCGGCTCCTCTAGCCGGCGAGTCCCACACTCCCCCGCCGAAGTCTCCCCGGCGAGGGGTCCGCAAATGGATTTCCCTTGTAAAAAAAAAGAACTTGAAACACCGCGCTAAAGTTTATAGCTAATTGAAGTAGATATTCGAATTATTCATAAACTTTTTACATGGCAATACTAATACAAACGTCAATGTCATTTTACCAAAACATTGTCATTATTTTGGTGTAATTGTGTTTTAGCATTTACGAGCTTTAAACATGAATAAAACCATAAAAAGTGAAGCGCGGAAGTTATTGTTTTGCATGATTTCCAAATTAAAGGAAAAGCAACACCAGAAAAACACTGAATTCTAAGAAAAACAAAATTGTTTACGTATTGTGTTTAAAACTATGATAGTTTAGGAGTCGCCATGCTGACGTTTTTTTTAATTTCCGCGCTTTTACAGTCTCCACTTTCATTACCCATTTTACTTAAAAAAATTGGTTTCAAATAGTTTCAATTATGGCTTATGCAATAATTAATGCGCTATTTGACTTATTGAAGATATGTCGTCATAACATTTTATATTCGAACAAAATGTTGTCGCGATTGATTTCACTGTCAAATATCCTATTCTCTTTAATTCATTGTAGTGTAAATGCAGTGCATTTTTTTTTAAACGCTATATACTTTGTCCAACCGCTTATTTTAGTTTTAACAGATCAAGCATAGATCAATTATGCCCTAAAGCGTTATTCAATTTCATATAAAAATCGAGTTTCTGTGTAAATTAAGTGTAATCAATTTAATGCAGCTATATTATTTGTTAAAATACTATATTGAGTAATAAGCCATAAAATAAAATAAAAAAATAAAAATAAGCCATATAACTCATAAGTTTATACTTAAAAGTGAAATAAAAGCAAAATTACGACTCATTGAATCTAAATAAGTTACATTATTTCATTTAAAAATGATTAAATTTTGACTGTGCTTATGATGCATTGCAGCACTGCGTCTGTGGCACGTCTTTCGTGGCGCGGACTCTTATGTGAAAACTATCAAAAATACGCAACTTGAAAGACGTGCAAACGTCAAAAGTAAAATAAATGGTTGGACAGGGTATATCAGTTTATCTAGCCAGCCAGTGTCAAGTTTTTATAATCTTAAAGCAAACAAGCATGAAGCGCAAGCCAGGTCTATATACATAACCCTCTACCTAAACTTCAGTCAAATTGTAAGTTTTTAACTAATGCCAAAATACTAAGTGATATTTTATTGGACATTAGATAATTTCTACACAAACACAACTTTTACATTAATATATTCAATGTTTTACAACTAGTGTTGCCATTTGTTCCGATTTGCATGGGACATCCCGATTTTCAGGTGTCTGGGGACGCGACCCGATTTGTACCTGATCGGGACACAAAATTTCCCGGTAAATGAATAAATTTATTAAAAAGCATTATCATTATAAAATTAAAATTGTTATTATTAGAAAATTAGGAATAAGCGAATTATTACAATTAAAACCTTGTTTTTTTGTATGTCCCGATCTACAACCCCAAATCCCGATTTCTTATACTTCTGCCTCAATTGAAAAAAAATGGACCTGGCAACACTATCTACAACTATTGTTCAGATTTATAAATGTTTTGAATATGAAAGATGAAACAGCACGCGTTAAGTTCCAGCCAGCCTTGGCCTTGAACCTTGGCATAATATGATAGCGTAAGATTTGTGTCATGATATGCCATAAAGAGTTGTCTGTATACATAAATAAATAGTCTATCGTATGTATTAAACTGTCACAGAATATTTAACATAAGGTCTTATTTTTTTCTAATAGTTTATGGCCTGGTAATAATGTTTTTAAGTCAAGTCTTATTTGAATAATTAATCACTAGATAAACCCTGGCCCCGGGCTAAATGTCGGTCTTTGACTAACGCCAAACGAAGGAGTTTTTGTGGCAGCTCGAAAAAGCACATTTCACTAAACAGTTTAGATTTTCAATACAAATATATAACTAATTCTTCGTAGAAAACAGTCAATATGCTACAACGAGCATTATATATGATTTTTCGGAAATAAAACTGCTCATCAAAACATAACTTTACAAATTCCCGCCAAATACTACGAGGGATTGTTATACTATGTGTTCATATTCTATGATATTTATATCAATAATAACTGTTACTTTAGATCTATTCCGATATCAGTTACTTCGCTTTAATCGTCGAATTTTCACTTACCAGTTGGTATTACTTGTAGTGTCATAATATTTTTTCCATCAACAACCTCATCAAACGTCTTTATTATATACTCTGAATCACCATTGGTATCTGCGAAAGACCTCTCTTTATTCAAAATTTTATTTTTAACATCTATACTAATAACTACAATTGAATTGTCTGACCGTGATTTCAAAATAAATTCCCAAATTTAAATTAAGACTACCATTTACACGATCAATAGACCGTTTTTATCATTTTTGTCTGTCTATCTGTCTTAAACTTTTTCTCGAATAAATCCAGAAACTGCTCATGTGATGTGTATAAATATTTTAGCGATTAAGAAAGGACATTTATGTTGTTTATTTCTGCATATTTCATTTGGATACATTGTAAGACTCAAACAATGTTAATGCCACACGAATGAAGTGGCTTGCACAGCTATTTTTAATTTTTTTCTTTTAATATTTTTAGGAATACTTGGTCACTTGAACAATGAACATGATAATGCCATTAGGCAACACTATACTAAAATTAATTAGATTAGTACTGATAAATAACAATATTTACAAAATCTTTAGCTATTTCCGAAGTAGGCTCTGTGTGTGTCACTCTTTAAATTATGCCTAGTTTTAAATAATATTTGTAAATGAATAAAATCTATGATTAGTTTTAAATATACTTGGTACTTACTTGGAACAATAAAATCGATCAATTCGACTGGAGCTGTGAAAATTTTAAAACATATATGTTATAAAATACACGATTAACAATAAAAAAACAATAGCAACACATTAATAACAAAACAACAGATACAGGTTAACAACTGTTAAAAACAAGAACAGAAAAAATGCATTTCCAATTTCAAATTAAGAATATTACACAAAAGAAAATATCAGACCACAAACACATCACTAAACCTATACTAATATCGTATTATATTACTAATACTTTCATAATCAAGTTAAAGAGCAAAAATACTAGATATGGATAAGGCCCAAAGTGCAACTCTGAAGAACTCCCAAGTTTTACTTGATTACGGTACTGTAGGTAATTCTTCTTTTACTTTTTGAAGTTATTCTATTTAATAAATTTATAAATAAAAACTTTGAAATTTTGTTATTTTAAACATATTGGAGACGCAATCAGGCAATCTCCGCGGGTAAGGGGTTATGTGCTCAATGTATGGCCATCCCTTATTCCCCAATTAAGAACTGGTGCCCGGAGAATATAGAACCTTGCACTTACCTCGCAGTCAGCCACCAGCCCACGACAGTGCTGGTTCAGGGTTCTGCCGGTGCTTCTCACGTGGTGATAAAGGTGGCAAAGTCCTTCTACACGAGCCCCGGGGCGCAAGGGACGCAGATACACTGATCACTTAAATTTATTATTGGTTGAGGTGAATGTCCTAGTAATTAGCTACTGGACGCGGAAATCTTCGATAGCTAATATTTGTATTTATGCGGGTGCGATACTACTTTGTGTGCGTCGCGGTAGCGTGGCGTTTGGCAACGTACTGAACTCACGCGCCGAGCGAGCGGCGGCAACGTACGGGGGTTGCAAGACGCTATAAACCCAAGACACAATTGGTAATTGGGAAATAAGTGGCGCCAACACATATTTTTTAAATAAAGTAACTTATATAGACCTTAAGATTTTCCATTTTTATTTGACTTGGTCTAAAAAATGTTTTAATTAACAAATCGTCTCAAACCGAAAGACTTTAGCACTACCTAATCATGCCGCATTCAGCAGCTCTTCAAAGCTACTAAAAATTGTCGTTCCTAATATTTGCGTTACCGTACGTAATACGTTCTCTATATTTGACTATTAATGTTCCGATATCTAACTTTTCATTCACTTGTCCTACCGTCGGTTGAATTTTGACATTACTTGTATGGACCTTATGTCAAACTTTATTGATAGTAAGGCAAATGAACAAATCATACAGCAAACGCATAACTGAATACGCAGCTGTGCTCATACCATGCGTTTTGTTTTCCCGGCTATAACTTATCTCTGTAGTCAACTTTGCAATAGTTCTTGCAATTCACGAAGGCTTGTCTGGTGGTATCTGTTTGTGCATGAGACCAAAAACATTCCGTCAGACACGCATACTATCGCATTGTGCATGTACATATTTCAACACTAGTAAAGCCTCCATGCCTTCGTGGATTGCAAGAATAATATTAGTTTGTAACAATAGCAAGTGTAGATACCAAACAACAGTACATTTAACACAGAAAAGCATTTCAAAATCATCTTAAAATATACAAACCCGATCTATTCGATACCGAAGATCTCTGCGAAGAACGTTGGTTTTTCGAATATTTTGTGGAACCATCGTCGCTCTTTACATAACTACGATCTTCTGAGCTACTATTATCACTAGAGCCTGTCGAACTAGAAACAGATCCATCAGCACCTTTATATTGATTGCTATATTTTTGTCTATCATTTGAATCGCGAGCTGAAGGAGAATTTACATTTCCATTTTTATCTGCATAGTAACTATCAGATGCACTATTATCAGACGCACTACTTCCTGAATTTTTCGATGACCCATATTTATCTGCGTATGCGTTGTCGTAAGTGCGACTAGCGCGGTTGCTCTTGCCCCTGTTAGCTGAATAAGAATCTTTGTCTATATAAACATTACTGTTTTGCTGTTGAGATTGGGAATCAGTACCACGAGATGAGGCTACTACATCCTTATCGGCGTAACTGTTCTGGTAGTTACTGTTACTGCTCTTTCCGCTGCCACTGCTAGCAGAAATCCTATCCTTATCCCGATAATTAGAGTTGTATGCATTCTGGGAAGAGTCACTGTTACCAGTGCTAGTAATTATTCGTTGTTTGTCTTGATATGAGTTGATATAATCGTTATGTTGGTTTGCACTTGCTCCTGATGAACTAGACTCGCGACCGTCTTTATCAGCGTAATAACTGCGATACTCGTTCCTATCCCCTTGGTCATTTCTAGATTGAACTATATTTTTGTCTGCATCTTTGTAAGCGTACTTAGTGTTTTTCCTAGCCGTATCTCTATGGTTAGCGTTCGAATTTACAGAATAATCATCAGCGTATATGTTCTCACGATAATCGTGTGTCCTGGCAGCGCTTTTACTAGTGTCTAAAGTTCTTCCATCTCTTTCTGAATGTCGGACTTGATCGTTATTTAAACTGGCTCTATTTCCAGAGCTGGCACTTAGAACATTCTTATCACTGTAATAATTATTATAATCTTGATATTGTACTCTGTTACTATCGCGCCCACTCTCTGTGTTCTTGCCATCAGTGTTATAATAATTACCATTCTTGTTCCTAGCAGAATAGTTGTCGGAATTACTACTCACAACTGGTCCATTAGCTCCCCAGCTTCGGTAATTGCGACTATTACTTGCGTCTGTGTCATCAGAGTTGCTTGAACTGGATCGCACGCCATCTTTATCTGCACGGAAGTAGTTGTTGTTGCGTTTGTCGTTCTTGTATTTGTTCTTTCCACTACTGGCCTGTCCACCGTCTTTATTGGCATGGTAATTTGAGTAACTGTTATCAGAGTCAACGTACTTTCGTGAGTTTCTTTGAGATCCTACAGCATCATCTTTGATGTAGTAAATCCTGGAATCATCTTCCTTTGCTAAGTAACGTTGTTTTTCTTCACCAGCGTTTACTTCGTCGTTATTTTGGTTGTAGTATGATCTCTCATTGTTTTTAGCATCTGTAGTATGTTTGTTGCTCGTCACTCTTTTCCCTGTTTGATAATATAAAATTAATTGAAACATTTACAAGAAATATTATAACAGCAACAGTAGTACTTTAGAGCCTAATGCAACAGAGTTTCATTTCAATGAGCTGAGTTCGAATCCAGCCCGGAAAGTATTTACTGCTTAAGCAGTTTTTCTGTCTAGGCCCATTCGTTAAAAGAGCCTTTAGCTATATATTTTTTTTTAAAACAATGGCATTATGAAAAAATAAGATTTCTTAAACGTGCATTCGCCTATAACGAAATATTTATGATTAAATTTTGAGCATTTAGTTGATTCCACAATCTCAGCCGAAGCGGTAGGTAGTTATGTTAAAAGTTGTATCAGGATATTACAGATTCTATAATTACAGGTTGTACATTGTATTTGTCGGCTCCTCCTTCTCTGGTGTAATGCTCGGATTTGTAACGTTACATTACAGGCGAATGCTCGTGGTGAGAGAACACCTTAATGTTTTGAATAAAATTAATAATAGATTGTCCATTTTTGAGGGGGGTGTCAACAATGATAGAGTTTACCCTATATAGAAAATAGATAGATTATATATACTATGGGTATATCAAGATTACGCTCATCTCTTAATATAAAGAAAATACTACGAAAGTGACAACTTCTTACCACGCGAAGGATCTGCAACAAAGAGATGTTATTTTTTTAATACCTGTTCTAAAATAGCTGTTAAGTAATTTCCGCTGTTAAAAGCCCTACTGTTCTCCTTTTTAAATAGAAAGAAACAAAGAATTTAGTTGCTAAGAAAGCGACAGTCAAGGATGTATGATACGTCCGATGAGTCGTGGCCCGTCTAAACATAGGCTTTGCGAACTTTCGCGCATCTACAGTGTGCACTCGTGATTGTACTCGAGAGAATGATAGCGATACGACCAATGCTGACGTATGACTAAGACAGAATACCTCGTGGTTCGTTCCGAGTATTGCCGAATAATTTTTTCTTTAAGTTTATGGCTTGGCAACTAGGCCTTTAAGCCAGGCGCAGTTGTATTGCAGGCTACAATCCACACCATCCAACGGAGTTCTTGTGAAAACTCGAAAGGCCACATTTGACTAACTATACAGTTCACATTTCTCACAAAAACACATAATTAGTACTCAAAAACTATCAATATCCTAATTTTACACATTTTTAGGAAATAAAACTGCACAGCACAACATCTCCTTCCAGTTCCCGCCAAAAACTCCCTATTACCGAATAAGCATGAAGAAACAAAAAGAGATGTGCAACATCGCCTTGTTTAATCGATTATTATTCAAATCGAGTATGATTAAAAAATAAAAATATATTTATTTTCTATGTTTTAACAATATTTAAATTTTCTCTAAGAAAATTTTGAAATTAGTATAAAATTTGTTTTTTTTTTAAAGCTAAAAAGTAATAGTATATGTGTCATATTTTAAATACGGATAAAAACTCAATGAACAACGAAAAATGTTTAATTTGTTTTCATCATATTATTTGTTTGTTGCTTATGCCAATGCCAAAAATGCGGCGTACAAATTCTCAAAATATGCTCTATGTATAATAATATATAAGGAATGTAATTACGTCGCTCGCTATTTCTGCAAATAAAAAGAAAATAAAGTCTTTCTTTCTATTCGTAGTCTAACCACTAAACAGAAACACTGAACTAGTTTTTCAAACAAATATAGAACTTACATGAAATATTACCCGTCTTGTAAATCAAAATAGCACGGTACAATATTGGTCAACGCCATCTATGGACGGATACGAAACTATATCAATGTAACAATTTTTTTTTTCTTTATTGCTTGAGTTCAGCACACAGGCAGACGGCCCACTTGATGGAAAGCGGTTACCATCGCCTATGGACATTTGCAACACCAAAGGTGCTACAAATGCGCTGCTGCTCTCTTAAGGGAGACTGGAACCTCGTCACTAATACCGGAACACAACTCAAGGTTGTTATGGCGGCATACTCTAAACCAGGGGTGGTAGCCATCCAGTCGGGCAAATGCCCTACCACCTGGCTGTGGGTTGTTTTGTCGCCTCTTACGACAGGCCGCCAGGCCGCAGGAAATTGTATTCTTTCTCCGTTCCTGCACGGATAAAAAATTATTTTTTTTACAAATCCTAACACTTTTTCCTTTCTTGCTTATGGGTTCCCATATTTTACTATTCATACACTTGCCTTACCATCGGTTGAATTTTGACATTACTTGTTTCATAGCTTATGTCAAATTGTAACATTTTTTTTTTTAAGGCGGGGGAAATGCTATTTACGCACAATACCGGGTTCTTTGCAAGGGATTAGACCATAGTTGATCATGGAGGCTTTTCCCTTAATTTAAGGGGTAATCCAAACAGTAATCAACCGGCTTGTGTGGAGACTCCGAGAAGTTGCACGGGCAACAACCACTACCCACTAAAACCACCCTCCTCCCATGTACCCCGCGCTTTTTATATAGGAAAGGCTGAGACTTAGAACGTAGTTAATAGTAAGGCGACGTGCCTTACTATTAACTACAACTACTGTTGGTAAGATATAAAAATCGGCCATTAGTGAAATTACGAGGAGGAATTTACGAGAATACGCGCGCGTTCGTGCACATTCGCTTTAAATGTGAAGAATTTGACGCTTCGATGCGCTTCGACTCTACGCTAGTTTGATCGAACGGACCTTCAGTGTTAAAAAAGTAAATATTACATACCGCCAAATGCGAAACCGCTTAGTGCCTGAAACAAAATTAATATATGATTTAATACACTCATAATAACAACAGCCCATAACTGCCCACTGCTGGGCTCGGACCTCCCACTATGGGGGATGGAAAATATATACCCCGCCACACTTGTCCAAGGCGGCTTGGCAGGTTTGACACATCGGTTATCTCGATGTGCAGGTTGCATCGCGATGTTTTCCTTCACCGTTGTTAGCACGTGGTAATTGTAACAATATGCACATTAGGTCAGATATCTGCCTAAGTGGTGCATGTGTTCCGGCCAGGATCGAACCCACGCCCTTTGAGATATGGACGCGTGCGCTAGCCATTACGCTACCACGACCTAATATTTAATTCACTCATCTCTCTGAAAGTATAAATTTATCTAATGGTCCTGCTAAACCTGCGTTAATGTTTGGCTGTGTCCAAATACGTCTTACTTACAGCGTTACAAAATGATGCGTTAACGACTTGTTACACTAGTGTATATACAGGAGTCATCTGTCAATGTTTAACATCATTAACAATGTCTGGTCTGGAAGATCGTCGGCGGCGATAAGATCTCCTATTGTTTATGTATGTGTAACTTATATATGCAATAACGAACATTCATTCATATCTTGGCTACATCTTCGTAAAAATCACTAACACTAACATTTTTCCTAGGTGTAGCATTGTCCTAGGTTATCCGTGCAGGAACAGAGAAAGAATACAATTTCCTGCGGCCGGGCGGCCTGTCGTAAGGGACGACAAAACAACCCACAGCCAGGTGGTAGGACAGTTGCCCGACTGGATGACTACCACCCCTGGTCTAAAGTATGTCGCCATAACAACCTTGAGTTGTTTTCCGGCATTAGTGACCAGGTTCCAGTCTCCCTTAAGAGACCAGCAGCGCATTTGTAGCACTTTTAGTGTTGCAAATGTCCACAGGCGATGATAATTGCTTTCCATTAAGTGGGCCGTCTGCCAGTCTGCTGAACTCCTGCAATAAAAAAAAGCAGGTACATAATGTATTTGAAAGTTGTACCCGTGCCTGAAAAATTGTGAGGAAGAAGATTAAGGTGGTGGTAATGTAATGAGGAGGAATGAAAGTCACGTGACAGAAATAATGTTAAACTGCAAGATTGATGGGTACTAATTTAAAAGTAGAGCAAAAAAGAGATGGATCGTGTAAAGGATGACATGATAATTTGTCATGTGACAGAGGACTTATGTCAGAATAGAGGAGTATGGAACAAAAACACATATTGTGCCGACCCCAAATAATTGGAAGAGGGTGAAAGGAGAATGTAGATACGAGTTCGATTCCTGGCATGGTAAATTTTGTAAACGAATTTTCCATTATTTACTGTGGTCTGGGTGTCTAGCAACGGCCGTAGAGTGGTCCATTGTATATTACTCATAACACAAGCGTAAGTTGCTTTATTTGAGGATATACAATGTGTTTGTTTGTCTCCCGATTACTACTACTATTACTACTACTACTACTATTACTACGACTACTATTACTACTACTATTATCACTACGATTACTATTACTACTACTACTACGACGACTACTATTACTTCTACTACTACTACTGCTACTACTATTTAGATAGGAAAAATAATTAGAAATAAAAAAAATACAAATAAAAATCTTAAATCCAGCGTTAGCGGACTTTTCATTCAATGTTGCATCTTAAATAGCGAATTAAACCCTTAGCTACATCTGTGTGAGAGTCTAAACACTATCCCAGGTGTATTTTCTTTGTTGTATAAGTTCAGCAGACAGGTAGACGGCCCACCTGATGGAAAGCGGTTATCGTCACCTATGGACATTTGTAACACCAAAAGGCACTACTCACCAAAATCGGTCCAGGTGATTAGGAGGATTCTAGAACCCGATCTCAGCGCCACCTACCAGTTCCAATTGCGAATCTAAACCATCCGGGAACCCACTCAAACACACAAAAACAAAATCGCTCCAGATGATTAGGACGATTCCAGAACCCGATCTCAGCGCCACATACCGGTTCCAACGGGATAAAAAGTATCCTATGTCCGTCTCCTGGTTTTAAGCTACCTCCCCACAAATTTTCAGCCAAATCGGTACAGCCGTTCTTGAGTTATAAATAGTGTAACTAACACGACTTTCTTTTATATATATAGATATACAAACTTTACCCTTCCTTTGGGCCCCCTAACACAATTTGACACAGGGCCTGTCTGAGGCAAGCTACACCACTGCTGCTATACGTGGGCTGTCTGCCTGTTTGCTAACTTCGTAACAAAAGACAAAGTATAGAATATATAGATAGCAAATTATAGATTACTTACAGGAAACACTAAAACCAAAAGACTAGATTTATTCATCAGGCCTATGTAGTCTTAGACTTAAAAGCCAACTAAAACTAGACTATGATAACTGCAACAATAATGAACCTTTATATACCACTTAAAAACAAATAACACTTCTGTAATTTTATTATTAATTTCTTTCAAACATCTGTTTAAATTTTCAGTATTGTTGCAAATCAGTAAATTACCCTGTAAGTGTGATTTATCTGAGTTTATTTATTTTTTTATGATATATTGGTTGAATTCTAAACATTATATTGTTTGTGTTTTTATGTCACTGTTTGTTGAATTAGAATCATTTATTTTTAAATAAATTATAATCCAGTACCATGAAGAAATGTCAACTTGTATTGTACTAGCTTTCTTTAGCGGCTTCGCTCGTTGTCATTGCGACATCGCACTATTAGGGACTGTACGAGTATCAAAAATGGCGGTGGTAGGATTGCTCGTATGGATAAGAACGGAGACGAACCTGCGTGCCTCTGGGCTGCACTAACTATGCGTGCTGATCACCAAGTCGTGACCCTTGCAGCAGATCTTCTGGCTTGTCTCCTTCTTGCGGCCTTCGATTATTGTTTGTTCACACGCGGCGCGCTATAACTGCACTTATAGGCAAGTTGTGGCGGAAATGATGTGCGGGTTGTCGTATGAGGGTCGACAGCAGACTATCTCGTAAAAACGAGCAGTATTAATACAGCGGTAAGTACGACAAGGATAGTCGTATGGAACGGAAGATGGCGACTGGGAAAAGGTGATTGGATAACGCAGTTAGGAAAGCGGGTAGTTGTGGAAATAATTGGACAGGACAGGATTTAAATTAATCGGCGCGAACACTCGTGTTAAAAAGGGATATGTCGTAAAACGTCGAGCTCAATTTTTACCGACTTCAAAAAGGAAGAGCTCCTCATAAGCGCTGTATATTTTTTATGTTTTGATTGATTTTTTTTATAGCTGAAGTACAGCAGACAAGCTGACGGCTCACCTGATGGAAAGCGGATACCGTCGCCTATAGACATTTGCAACACCAGAGATGTTACCAACGCGCTGCCGGCCTCGAATAATTTTATTACACGCTCTTTGAAAAACTCCATATCGTAGCGCTGTGGGAAAACCTCAGCTGGGAGCTCATTTAAAATCCCCACGGTACGCAAGAGACACAGTCTACAGAACCGTGATTAATGAATTCTCCCCCAATTGTGGACAAATTTTCTGTATTCGAAATTGTATACTCCTGAAATGGTTCCATTGTCACCAAATCGGGACCTATTGAGTGGATCCCAGCGAAATCAAGAGCAACTCTCGAATAATAAACGCACGTACGTGTTTCATATAATATTTTTTTCTAATGATATTTACCCTTTAGCTCACTATTAGCACATATGTGTCCGCGATGAGAGTGCAGATCGCGTTTGTGCATGTGATCGTTAATTGTGTTGTTGTCTCACTCTGTTTATATAGGAGTTATATGATTTTTATGAAATGGGTATATTTTCTTGGTATATTATGAGATAGTGATAGTGTTAGTCTTGCGGCTTTTTAGTATATCGATAATTGTCTTAAGGCTTAAGTATTTACGTAACTAAAAAGTAGAAAATAAAAATGTAACAAAAATCAAACCCCGACTTTAAACTAAAAAGCAATAAATAAATAATTTCGATAACATCTTGAAGTTGGTGCCAAGTGTAACATAAAAAAACAGTAACTCTGAAAACAGTTTTAATTCTCGTTAAGCTAAAGTAATAATAAATACCCGTAACGCCATCTAGCGAAGGGGGAACTAACAAACACATAAAAAAAAAAAAACAAACAAACTCTTCAGGTTTATATATTAGTATAAGATATTAATACGTGAAGCAAAAACATTGTACCCCTTTTTACATAAACCAGTGTTTAACATATTCTTTTTGGTCCTTCGAGCCGGATATTGTTATTATTTTTCCTTTTCGTTCCTAATTAATAATCATCGCACGAAACACGATTAGCTCAAGGCTACCCGTTTCACACCGATATTCTGGGAGAGCGTGGTATCACACCGATCGAGCCGGCCGTAAGAGAACGTACTGTTATGAAATTGTATACTCAGCATTTTTATTATACGCAAGATTAGATGCAAGAAGAAAGAAAATATAGTGAAACCAAAAGAAAGAAGGGTTTAAAAAATACAATAATGCCATCTCTAAATGTTATAAAGCACAGTTTTGCATATCAGACTGTTGAAAATTTTAACAAACTACCTGTCTGTAAAAACAAAGTTAGTGTTAGACTTTATTGTTAAAAGCATAAAATAATAGTGATTTTGCATGTTCATGCATGCAAAAACACTATTATTTTATGCTTGTCTATTTATTATTATTTTACGTGCACGTAAGGTTTTGAATTTTTTTTTACGTGCATGTAAGGTTTTGTACTCACGGACTGATATGGACGCTAGTCCAAATGTCCTTAAAATAAATAAGAAAAAAAAACTACCTACTGACCTAAAGATGAATATACACAAAAGGCATTATTTTAAGCGTAGCGATAAAGCATTCCTTCTCAAACAAGCATTTTCTTCAGTTGCTGATTATTTTTATTATGTTGATATGATTATATAAAAATGCTTTTTTCTTGACATTGTAGCAGCGAGAAGTAGAGGTTAAATGATACTTCAGATGGCAGAGATTTATTCACTGTCGAGTGCTAATGTGAACTGAAGTGAACTAATTTATTTTGGAAACGGTAATCTTAAGTATTACAAATATTAACAAGTCGTACAGCTAGTACAATATATAGCATAATGTGTGAGCGAGACGGATGATGTGCAAGCGAGATAAAGCAACTACTAATATGTGCGCTCCCGCGTTCCGCTAGCCAGTAGTTCGTTGTCCACTGTGATAAGTAGACGTATTTTGCTCCTCTTCAAGTGAAATGCACACTTGGTTTGATAGCTCTAGTAGCTGTGAGGACGGAGATGTCAGCTCCAATGTCAACGAGGAAACGATGTGAAGTGTTGCGATCGAAGACACATAGGCGATTACTTGCAGCAGGAATACCGACGTCCGCCACGGTCGATGCTCGTTCTAGTTTTCCTGCTGCTTATTGCGTCTTGAACACGGTGAATCACAGTGCCTCGCTTGATCTCCAAATTGGTACTGGTATCTACTAATCTACCAAACCTGTCTTCCTTATTTATATTGCCGTATGGTCTGCGTGCCGCCTTAGGACGTAAGATAATTGCTGTGTTGTGTTGATTGTTACAGCACTGATTGAAAGGTCCGTAACGCTATCGACGAGTTTCTTGTAGTGAAGATCAACTAGCAGCTTGTAATGTCATAGAAAATCTGCACCGAGGATAGAAGTCTTTACGTCTGCTGAATATCCATCGTAAAGAACGTCTGAGTCCAAGGTGAAATCGAATGTTCTTCTCGCCATGTGTTTTGATTTGTGTGCTGTTTAGAGCATATAATGCATAGCTGTTTTCTGTAGACTTCATGTTCTGTGCTCTTTTGTTGTAATTCGCTCATTTCCAGTGTTAATTTTTCATGTGTTTGGCCATGAGTTGTAGCTGTGTATTCATGAACAGCTCGTGGTATAGATATTGATGCTATGGTGCTGGGCTGAGAAAATTCCAACACTTTGTCGGCCATAGCGGCGAGTATATCAACAGAAGAGTCTGTGTGGACGATCAGGACGACTGAGACTTGCTGTAGTAAATGATTCAGCCACTCGATCTTGATGCTGAAGTGAGTGAGTATAGGGTGGAGAAGCGAGATGGAATGCTCTTCCGTCTCAAAGAACGATATTCCAGCGAGGCGCTATTGTTATTCCTCGCAAGCCTAGGCCCATCTATTACTGATAGAAATTTGTATATATTCTTTGTACGTTTCGGGAAACGTTTGCGACCTCAATTATTGCACAGCGCCATCTATTGGCTTGTAAGTGTTCCACTACAATGCCGTGTTCTGTAAGCATGTTGCCCGCAAGTTCACGTATGCGTCGCAGTAATTCGTTGTCCACTGTGATGACTAGACTTAGGCAGTTCCAATAACATAATATTTTTGTAATATTGTTAATGGTAAAATTTTTATAATGGTAATTACGGAAATTTTAAAATTAGTATTTTGAGATTTATATTCAAACACAAAATATTTTAATTAATTAAAATAAATATATACATTTCTTATATTTAAAGTTATCGCAAAGAGTCAACTTGCCCACTGCCGCAGCAACACGTCCGAAATAAATCTTAAACTACAAAAGTGTGTGTATTTCACTAACAGTACCCATACTATGTGACCCGTTCAGGGGGCGGGAGGTCTTCAAAATACCATGCTTGGTCACAGGGGCGAGGAAGTCTTCGTCACGTAGTCAATATCCTCTAGGAAAATCTCAAGTTTTTTCGATATTGGCGCGATGAATGAAAAAAATTAGGTCATGTAGTATATATAGCTTTTTTTATTGTTAAAGCACAGCAGACAGGATGACGGCCCAACTGTGATGGAAAGTGGTTACCGTCGCCTATGGATATTAGCAACAACAGAGGTACTATCAATGTGCTGCCGTCTTTGAAGGAGAAACTGGTACCTGGCCTCTGATGCCGGAACACAACTCAAAGTTATTATGGCGGCATCCTCTAGACCAGGGGCGGTGGCCATCCAGTCGGGCAAATGCTCTACCACCTGGCTGTGGGCTGTTTTGTCGCCTCTTTTTTTTTCAAGGCCGGAGAAATGCGTTTCGCACACTACCGGGACCTTTGATAGGGATTAGACCAAAGCGATGAGAGGTGAGCAACGAATAGCTACCAGAGTCAATCGCCGGCTTCAGTATCAGTGCTTGAGAGTGCCCCAGGAATCAGGGCAAACTCACTTCGTCTACAACGGGATGACTCCTCCGCTCCCTAAATGCTGGAGGGCCTGTTTTGTCGCCTCTTACGACAGGCCGCCCCAACACAGGAATTAGTATTTTTTTTCCGTTCGTGCACGGAGAAAACGGGTACGTTCCCTAAGAGCGATAATCATAATGATGATTCCAGCACAGCTCCAGCACGTCAAAAAATCATTCACAACCGTCGTATGCTTACAGATTTGTTCTATTCAAGTGTTTGACTGTCAACTACTATATTGCCACATCGCCTAAAATACATTCATTTATATACCAAAATTTTGTTTACACAATTCCAAAATAGCGTGAAATATATCATATTGTTTTACAAGCAAATTAAACAAAAGTAAGACAAAGGAGTTAAAATTTAATCTTATATAATGACGTAATTCTTTTTAATAACGGGTATCACTTAAAACAATATATTCTATAATAGTCTTTTGTTATTTATGATATCAACTGTATAAACTCATTGATTATATATAATTAATAATGACAAACATTGTTTATTCAAAAACAATGCCTTTGACTAATGAGATTTTATAAACCATATAGATTTTTCTTAAGATGTTTATGGCCATGCTGGCAAACAGGTACACGGCCCACCTGATGGAAAGTGGCCACCGTTGCCTACATACGTTTGCAACAACAGGGACGAAGTCAACGCGTCGCCAGCCTTCAGAATAGAGATGATTGGATAGTAGTTATAGGATGGAGATAGAGCGATTCTATCCGTGCAGAAACGGAATAGATCAGCATTAGATACAATAATACATACATACATAACTTCACGCCAGTTCCCTTGCGGGGTAGGCACGAACAACAGAGCGCCATTCAGGCTTATTCTTACACACCGCACTTGCTTCTTTGACATTCATAACTCTTGTCATGCACGCTCGTCTGTTCTTAAGGCTCCTGACATCACCTTCTGCTAGTATACGATCAATTTGATCATGGAAGGTGTGTCGTGGCCTTCCACGACTTCTGCATCCATCCACTTTTGCATTGTATATCTGTTTAGTCATTCTTTCCACATGCCCGAACCGCCGGAGCATTCCTTTCCTTATCTTCACCCCGACACTCTCTTTCAGACCAAATCTCTTTCTTACTTCGGTATTACGAACGCGGTCCGCGAGCGTCACTCCGCACATTTTGCGCAGTGTGTTGCAGTTGCGTTGTGTTTAGCAAGCTGCATAATAAGGATCTAAGTCAACATTGCCTGCTAGAAGGTTAACCTGCTGAACAAGAGATGAGGTGAATGATTTCAAGAATACAGTTTCCTGCGGCCGGGTGGCCTATCGTAAGAGGCGACAAAACAACCACAGCCAGGTGATTAGGTATTTGCCCGGCTGGATGGCTAACTAATAACAACTTTGAACTTTTTGTTCCGGCATCAAAGGCCAGGTCCAAGTCCCATCTACGACTCTGGCAGCACATTGGTAGTACCTGTAGTGTTGCAAATGTTTAGAGGCGACGGTAACCACTATCCAGCACAGTTGAGCCGTCAGCCTGTCTGCTGTACTCCAGCAATAAAAGAGGCAGCCAGCCCATCTAATGGAAAATGGTTACCGTCCCCTATACACATTTGCAACAACAGGAGCAAAGCCAAAGCGTTGCTAGCCTTCGAATATAGAGAGGATGAGATAGATATAAAGGAATTCTATTCATTCAGAAATGCAAAAAGAATACAGTTTCCTGCGGCCGGGCGGCTTACCGTAAGAGGCGACACCCACAGCCAGGTGGTAGGGCATTTGCCCGTCTGGATGAGTACCACCCCTAGTCTAGAGTATAGCGCCATAACAACCTTGAGTTGTGTTCCGGCATTAGTGGCCAGTCTTCCTTAAGAAAGTAGCAGCGCATTTGTAACGCCTTTGCTGTTGCAAATGTTCATAGGCGATGGTAACCGCTTTCCATCAGGTGGGCTGTCTGCCTGTCTGCTGAACTCATGCAATAAGAAAATTAAAAAAACCGACTCATTGACTCTTTCGGGCTGATCGGACGAAACCGAACGACTAAAGATGTTTATAAGGCCTGAAAAGGCTTACTCTTAAACGTCTTTCGTAATTCAAGTTCTTTTTCTAATATTTTTTGCTTCTTTCTGTATTTAACTTATTTATTCGTAGATATTTAAGTACATTTTCCATTGCATGTTCCATTTATTTTTGTATAATATAGACTATTACTTATTCTACTTATAGTCTTGAGGGACTATGAGTAGAATACAATACAAATAAGTTAAGTTTTCTTGCATTATATTCGATTATATGTAATTTAATATAGCTTTAATAATAAATGTATTTTTATGCATATAGACTATATTATTGTTGCAGTTTTGAAGAAACGTTTCTTCTTTCTTTCTTCTATCAAAAATTTCATTGACTCGAAAAGCGTGGCGATCTATTGGGATGTAACGTAGCCAGCCTTCTGGGAGTCTTACCCATTGACTTCGATAACCTAAGCTCAGTATACTTATTATCCCTTAAGACTTAGATAAGGGCTGATTTTTCAATCATCAGATAAAAGTTATCAATCGAATAAATTACAATAGAATAGAATAAAAAACGCTTTATTGTTCACTACATACATATTAAATCAACAATTTACAGTAGTTACATAAATAGTAAAGGCAGGAGCAATGGACGGTCTTATCGCTTTGGAGTGGTCTCTTCCAGACTAAATTCGAATAAATAATAGTTTAAAAAAAAAAATAAAAAAATACGCTTTTATAGAAAATCCAACTAAAAAATAGAAAATAAATTTGAATTAAAAATGGTGTAAGAAAAAATGATTTTATTGTAAAAAAAAGCGTGGGGTGCATGGTATCAATAGTTATAAATATTTTATGAACAGATATGAGTAGAAGGGTTATTTTGATAATATCCTGAAAAGCACCCCACGCTTTTTCTACAATAAAATCATTTTTTCTTACACTATTTTTAATTCAAATTTATTAAAATTTATGTTCTATTTTTAGTTGGATTTTCTATAAAAGCGTTTTTTTTTATTTTTTTTTAACTATTATTTATTTAATATTTTCTTAAGTTTTCGCGACTTGTATACATAATAAAACTACGTTTTAACGGTTTTAAGCGCGGTAATTTTATTTGATTTTGGTTTTTCCGACGTTTCGGCCACTTTTCAGTGGCCGTGATCACGGAAGACAAAGATGTCAAGTGTCAACGAGTATTGTTAAAGTTTTATTTAGCCTACCGCCAACTTATTAATTTTAATTATTTAATTTTTAATTTTGTTTATGGTTATTATTTAATCTATGGGAGCCTAATCTAATTTACTACCGCTTCGCAACATGTTATGGCTTGAAGAGAAGAAGCGGCGCAAGAAACTCTTCAGCAAACATGCCTAGCTCTAATAATTTTATATAATATTAAAATGGGTGGAAGGAAAAATAAAAGTAATTATCAGTCAAGTTGGTTTGTGTTCCGTTGTATCCGCACTCACACCATCTTGCGCCAAAGCGCCTAAACTGTATGGGTTACCTAAAATTCACAAAAACAACATCCCCTTGCGCCCTATAGTTAGCCAGCTTGACTCACCAACATACAGACTGGCACAACATCTCGCGAAGACACTCAACAATCTCCGCGGCAACACACCCTACCATGTCAAGGATTCCTTCGACTTCATCAGCGCAATTGAAAATTTGACATTGGCTGAGGATGAAGTACTAGTCAGTTTTGATGTCCAGTCCTTATTTACCAGTTTACCATTGGAAGACTGCATTGAGATTGTCAAAAGGAAGCTAATAGATAATAACATGCCTGAGGAATATGCAGATCTACTAAAACATTGCCTCACATCTGGCTATTTCGTGTGGGACTACGGCTTCTACGACCAAATCAACGGTGTAGCCATGGGCTCACCGGTGTCTCCTGTCGTAGCTGACATTTTTATGGAAGACTTCGAGCAGAAGGCACTGGATACCGCTCCGGCTAAGCCGAAGATGTATAAAAGGTACGTAGACGATACTTTTGCCGTCCTCCCAAACGATAAAGTCTCTGCATTTCTAGATCATCTCAATTCCATTAGCAGTAATATTAAATTTACTATGGAACTAGAGGCAAATAATAAATTAGCTTTTCTGGATGTGCTCATCCTAAGGAACCCTGACAATACTCTTGGTCATACGGTGTATAGGAAACCTACCCATACAGATAAATACCTTAATGGTTCGTCTCACCACCATCCTAGTCAGTTAGCTACCGTGGGCAAATCTTTGTTTCAGAGAGCACGGAAAATTTGTGACGAGAACCACATAGCTGGAGAGCTTCAGCATGTCAAGCGAGTTCTACAACGCAATCAGCTGAAGACTCCACACCAACGTCACAAAGGCCCCAAACCACCTTCAGTTGAGCGGTGCCCTGCTACCCTACCCTACATCAAGGGAGTCACAGACAGAATTGGTCACATCCTCAGGCGAGCTTCAATCAAAACATATTTCAAGCCGCAGAAAAAGATTACCCAATTTCTGAGACCTGTGAAATGCAATATCCCACTCCAGGATGCAGGGGTTTACAAGCTTGATTGTGAGTGTGGATTGTCATACATTGGGCAAACAAAGAGGAGCATAAAAACACGAGTAAAAGAACACATTGCTGACATGAAACACACAAGGTCTACGAAGTCTGCGATCAGTGAACACACGCTGGATAAACCCAACCACTACATCAGATTCGATAACCCACAAATCCTCGCGAAAGAGAATCGTTTCATACCTAGAATGATGCGTGAGGCTATTGAAATCAAAAAACACCCAAATTTCAATAGAGAAGATGGTTGGCAAGTACCACCTGTTTGGGATCCAATTATCAAAACTATTAAGACCCAAACCCAGCAAAAACCAGCTGCCAGACCTCAAGACACTGTGAGCTCTTTCTGCGTACAACGGAACACAAACCAACTTGACTGATAATTACTTTTATTTTTCCTTCCACCCATTTTAATATTATATAAAATTATTAGAGCTAGGCATGTTTGCTGAAGAGTTTCTTGCGCCGCTTCTTCTCTTCAAGCCATAACATGTTGCGAAGCGGTAGTAAATTAGATTAGGCTCCCATAGATTAAATAATAACCATAAACAAAATTAAAAATTAAATAATTAAAATTAATAAGTTGGCGGTAGGCTAAATAAAACTTTAACAATACTCGTTGACACTTGACATCTTTGTCTTCCGTGATCACGGCCACTGAAAAGTGGCCGAAACGTCGGAAAAACCAAAATCAAATAAAATTACCGCGCTTAAAACCGTTAAAACGTAGTTTTATTATTATTTATTTTTCATTTTTTAGAGATAATTTAGTGATTTAATTCCCTTCTCCGTGGAACTTTGAAAAAAGAATTAAATACACTCTTATGATAAAATGGAACGTTATGTAAAAATAAGCTTTTTTATAAAGGTTTTTAAATACAACCTTTTGAGATCCTGCATATCATGTAGCAGCAGAGTGCTAGCCAAGACAAGTAAAACGAGCCCAAACACGACGGGTCTATCTTGTTTAGTACAGGAGTTCCTATGGCCACCTTCCGACTCCATCATCAGATTAGCTCCATGGTACCATATTATTGCATTGTCACGCGATATACACATACGTGCAAAATTTCAGCTCAATCGGAAACCGGGAAGTCGATCAAATTTAACTTGAAAGATTCCGTTACATACTAACATACATACATACTAACATACGTATGAAGCTAATAAAAAGCGTATAAAAAACAATTGGACTGTATTATTCATGCAACTGTCATTTTTAATTTTTTCATTATGTGTTTTATTCTAAAGAATAACTTTGGTGATTGAAAGATCGGGCCTAAGTAGACTTATATAAGAATTTATAAGTACAATACAACATAAGTTTCTTTCATTGCTAGTTTAAGAGTCGATCTTTCAATCACCAGATAAAAGTTATTCATAACATAAATAAAATAAAATAATATAGAATAAAAAGCCTTTTATTTGATCCATAACGAATATGTTATACAATAATGTTTTAATTTGTCTATTTATTATTAATTTTATGAATTATTCCATTTTGGACCCCCCCGTTCCGGTAAAGGCCGTTCCAGTTCCGACCAGGGTTCTCTGTCACTAACTGCAGCCACTAACATTTTTCTACATGGAGCAGGAATATAGTGTAGTTTATTTTAAACGCGACAAACAAAACGCATTTAACCACACACTAACTAAAACATTATCCCAGATGTATGCAACTATAACATTGTCCCAGATGGATGGAACTAGGACATTATCCCAGATGGATCTAACTATAACATTGTCCCAGATGGATGGAAGTAGGATATTATCTCAGATGGATGTAACTATAAAATTGTCCCAGATGGATAGAACTATAACATTGTCCCAGATGGATGGAACTAGGATATTATCCCACATGGATGTAACTATGACATTGTCTCAGATGGATGGAATTATAACATTGTCCCAGATGGATGGAACTAGGATATTATCCCACATGGATGTAACTATGACATTGTCCCAGATGGATGGAACTAGAACATTGTCCTAGATGGATGCAAGTATAACATTATCCCAGATGTATGCAACTATAACATTGTCCCAGATGGATAAACTATAACATTATCCCAGATGTATGCAACTAGGACATTATCCCAGATGGATGTAACTATAACATTATCCCAGATGGATGCAACTATAACATTGTCCCAGATGGATGGAACTATAACATTATCCCAGATGGATGGACGTTCAATTGATGACTGATTTAAGTTTTAAAAATATTTTTTAAATAATAATACGTTGATTAAAACTTTTAATTGGGATTTTTTATAACAACAAGAACAAACTGACGCCAACTGTGATTGCAGAGTGTGTTAAGAGTTACGCTTTTTTACAATTGGTATTCTTTAGGATGGGGCCGCACCTGCGATAATGTTAAAGTTATTAACTGTGGTCAAATGCGTCTTATTGATAGAGTTAAAAACAACGCCGTCAACGAATAACCACATTAATGTATACCTACCTATACATACCTAATCTGTCAATAAAATGTCATTAAGAATTAAAAACAATATCGAATCATAAATAATGCATTAAACCCATCGCCAAATCTGTATAAATCGGCTTATAACTGTAACATTATCCCAGAAGAGGCCCCATCTTTAGTATTTCTTCTATGCTTCTACCAATCTTGTAAACCTTGTACACAAACACATTTCTCTTTCGCATCATCCTTGTTTTCTTCTAGGTATCTTATAAAATCATCAAACGTGAAATTCCTATGAGGTTTCTTCTTTCTATGACGCCTTCTCATATCATCATTCAGTTCATCATCTCTAACAATGATTTCATCATCGGTACTCTTAGACCTTTTAACATCCTCTTCATTATTGTCACCAATTTCTTCATAATATTTTTCTTTTTTGGGACGGCCATGATGCTTTTTATGTTTTGGTTGTGTTTCATCATCAATAACTTCTGTGTGACCAGTACTTGTACCATTTTTGTTACCAATTTCTTCCTTAAATTGATTGTTATCATTACCTGATGCTGTATTATTATCTACGGCATAATTTGAAACAGGTTTTGCGGTATTTTTTCTGTTTTTGTGATGACGACCATGTTTTTTATGATTTGGTCGTGTTTCATCATCAAAAATAGCTGTACCGCCAATTGTATTATCTTTGTTACCAGTTTCTTCTGTAAATTGGTTATTACCTCTATATGATGTATCTTTGGGATAATTTAAATCAGATTCTTTATCATGTTTTCTATGTTTGTCATGACGACGATGCTTTTTATATTTTTCTCGTGCTTTATCATCAATCAGAGGTGTTTCCTCAGTAAATTTATCGTCTTTCTTATAGGTTTCTCCTTTAAATCGGTCGTTATCATTATCTGATGGTATATCTCTGTCTTCAGGATAATTTGACTCAAGATTTTTGTCTTGTTTTCTATTTTTGTGATAGCGATGATGACTTTTATTCTTTGGTCGTGTTTCATCATCAACTACAGCTGTATCATTAGTCAAAGTGTCACTGTTATCTATTTCTCCATTAAATTGGTCGTTATCACTATCTGGTGGTATATCTCTGTGTTCGGGATAATTTAACTCAAGATTTTTGTCTTGTTTTCTATTTTTGTGATGGCGATGATGCCTTTTATTCTTTGGTCGTGTTTCATTATCAACTACAACTGTATCATTAGTCAAAGCGTCACTGTTATCTATTTCTCCATTAAATCGGTCGTTATCACTATCTGATGGTATATCTCTGTCTTCGGGATAATTTGACTCAAGATTTTTGTCTTGTTTTCTATTTTTGTGATGGCGATGATGCCTTTTATTCTTTGGTCGTGTTTCATCATCAACTACAGCTGTATCATTAGTCAAAGCGTCACTGTTATCTATTTCTCCATTAAACTGGTCGTTATCACTATCTGGTGGTATATCTCTGTGTTCGGGATAATTTAACTCAAGATTTTTGTCTTGTTTTCTATTTTTGTGATGGCGATGATGCCTTTTATTCTTTGGTCGTGTTTCATTATCAACTACAACTGTATCATTAGTCAAAGTGTCACTGTTATCTATTTCTCCTTTAAATCGGTCGTTATCACTATCTGGTGGTATATGTCTGTCTTCGGGATAATTTGACTCAAGATTTTTGTCTTGTTTTCTATTTTTGTGATGGCGATGACGCCTTTTATTCTTTGGTCGTGTTTCATCATCAACTACAGCTGTATCATTAGTCAAAGGGTCACTGTTATCTATTTCTCCATTAAACTGGTCGTTATCACTATCTGGTGGTATATCTCTGTGTTCGGGATAATTTAACTCAAGATTTTTGTCTTGTTTTCTATTTTTGTGATGGCGATGATGCCTTTTATTCTTTGGTCGTGTTTTATTATCAACTACAGCTGTATCATTAGTCAAAGCGTCACTGTTATCTATTTCTCCATTAAATTGGTCGTTATCACTATCTGGTGGTATATCTCTGTGTTCGGGATAATTTAACTCAAGATTTTTGTCTTGTTTTCTATTTTTGTGATGGCGATGAGGCCTTTTATTCTTTGGTCGTATTTCATCATCAATCACAGCTGTATCATCAGTCGAAACGTCGCTTTTATCGATTTCTTCTTTAAATTGGTCGTTATCACTTTCTAATGCTGTATCACTGTTCTCGGGATAATTTGACTCAAGATTTTTGTCTTGTTTTCGATTTTTGTGATGGCGATGATGCCTTTTATTCTTTGGTCGTGTTTCATCATCAATCACAACTGTATCATCATTCGAAACGTCACTTTTATCGATTTCTTCTTTAAATCGGTCGTTATCACTATCTGATGATGTATAATCGTTTTCAGGATAAGCTGAATCCTGTTCATAAGATTCTGCTATAGCACTGCTACTTGCAGTTAAACCAGGATGCTTACTTTTGTGGTGGTGGTGTTTACTTAAACGCACTTTGTCATCTACAGTTTTTAGAGTATAATCAGTTGGGAAGTTGTTTGTTTGATCATCGTTTTGATAATTTAAATAGTGAGGCAGTGGACTGTCCATTACAAAAGCAGTACCAGATTCATCTAAATTTTCACTGCGTGTAACAATTACTTTATCGTCATTAAATAAACGTCTGGGATGTTTCTGTTTGTGATAGTTTTTACTTTTGATTGGTCTTTGAATATCGTCGTAAGCTACTGCTGTATTATCGAACTTTACTTCTACTTCTTTTAAGTTTGGATAAATTGGAGTGGAGGCTTCTTCAATAACAGCTGCATTATATATACCATCTGAAGCTATTTCAAATTGATCAACATCAATATAGTCATGTTTACGTTTATGATACCTATGTCTATGCCTATATCTTTTCGCTGGAAGATCATCTTCCTTTACTGTTGCATCGTTTTTATCTATAGAGATAATTGAATTTTCGTCATATACAGTTTGAGAGGGACCAGATTCATTTGGATTTTTACTTCTAGTGTTGTCACTGCCATATGTCATTGGCAAAATTTCTGGGCTGGTAAAAAACTCATTATAATCAAAATATTCAGGAATATTATCATTTAAAATAGCAGTATCACTAATTTTCTTGTTTTTTCTATGGCGATGATGCCTTCTCTTTTGCGCATGGTTATTATTATCTAGTTCTTTATATATTATTGGAACTTCTTCATTACTATAACTTGTATCACTATTAATAGCATCCGAAGAAGTATCTCCCCACTGAACATTACTGTACTCAGACGTTGTCTCTTCTACGTTATCATTTTTTGCAGTATTGTTATCTGTCTTATACATTTCAGATGTCTGGTCAATGTTAAAAGTAATATCATCAATTTCTTCAGGCTGATAAGCGTTTTTATTATGTTTGTGATAATGTCTGGGTTTTTTATTAAATTCATAATCTGTATAATTATTTTCTTCACAATCATTGATAGTTATCTTTAATTTCAAGTCTTTCTCTTCTCTTTCTTGGTCAGAATGTTTATCAATATCTACCCTGAGAATTCTTATATCAATATCATCCAATTCTTCTTGTATTTTACTAAGAAATATCGTGATTTTATCAATCGTGTCATTGATAACCTTTTCCTTCTCCGGTGTTAATTGAATGCAATTCTCTTCGGCTGATGGATCTGCTGTTGATAAAACATACGTTATTGTTAAATATAGAAAAAAAATATCAGATAAGGCAATCACCAAGTATAACACTTACATCAGAAAATCTTCTACATCTCAGATAACTAAAGAGCGCAATAAATAACTTCTTTTTTTATTGCCTGAAGCTAGTAAAATAGACAGATTGCATTGCACACCTGATGGATAGTGATTGCCATCGCATATGTACGTTTGCAATATAAGAGGCAATGCCAACGCGTTGCTAGCCTCTATAATAGGATAATGGTGATAAGATAAAGAGGAAAGAAGATTTGACTCGCCATTTTAATACTTAAAACATGCATGTGGTGGTGAAATTACTAGAGCTGTTTCAAATTCAATCAAAAAATCTCAATCTTCTTAAAACATCTTACATCTCCGATTAACACATTTTTTCTATTTATATTCTTATAATAACACCATCGTCCTTCGTCCAGCACCAGCTCTCTGATTAATCTTAATCTCTGATTAATCTAATTTCTCAACTGATTAATGAAAATCTTACCCATAAACTCCTCTTTAGTAGAATATTTTGGGTACAACTTACGGTAATCATTCAAATTTCGTTTATCTGTGCTCCTCTTAGGTAAACAACAGGTAATACACGTTTATAAGTGAAAAAAAAGGATATTTATTGATTAGGGTCTCATTCTGATTATCTTACTTAAGAGATGCCTAATCGTTTCTTAACGAGATTATTATAAGTAAGGCCTTATATTGTAAAATCCTAGTAAGTATACTAGAGTTTTAAAAATCCAATTTATATACGTACTCGTATTTTGATTTAAATAAGTCAGATACTGTCAATCACTGTACAATCATAAACTGATTAAAATTTTCAATTGTTGACTTATTTAGTTTAAAAACATAAAAAAAGTATTGAAACGTCAGAAAGAAAGGTAAGTCAAAAGAGGACAACCTGTGGCACCATCTAGATCTGTACGAATTAGAAGATTTCCGGGATTACGTCTACGACGTTTACTATTGTTTCTTGCATTATTCTTTTGTGACAATATATATACATATAAATAAAATATAAGTGTCCGTTTGTAATGTCAAAATAAAAATGTGAATAAAATCAGGGGGATAATTCAGACCAGGAGATTCCAAAAATGCAATTTTTATAATTTTTGTCTGTCTGTCCGGATGTTGACAGGACTGTCACTGGCAGATA
The DNA here is from genome assembly GCA_019925095.2 of Dendrolimus kikuchii. Taxonomy (NCBI): domain Eukaryota; kingdom Metazoa; phylum Arthropoda; class Insecta; order Lepidoptera; family Lasiocampidae; genus Dendrolimus; species Dendrolimus kikuchii. Next base: position 932,155 of record JAHHIN020000032.1, read on the forward strand.
GCTGATGTTATAAGGAGTAACTTAGGCCACTTTTATTAGGGCTTTGCGAAAAAACCCCATTCGCTCCAGTTAATCTTTCAGTTTTCATCCGTGCAGGAACGGAGAAAGAATACAATTTCCTGCGGCCGGGCGGCCTGTCGTAAGAGGCGACTTAACAACCCACAGCCAGGTGGTAGGGCATTTGCCCGACTGGATGGCTACCACCCCTGGTCTAAAGTATGTCGCCATAACAACCTTCGAGTTGTGTTCCGGCATTAGTGACCAGGTTCCAGTTTCCCATAAGAGAGCAGCAGCGCATTTGTAGCACCTTTGGTGTTGCAAATGTCCATAGGCGATGGTAACCGCTTTCCATCAAGTGGGCCATTTGCCTGTCTGCTGATCTCCTGCAATAAAAAAATAAAAATCTCTGAAACGGCAAAATCGATTTTAACGGGACTGTCACTCAGTGGCGGATTTACCAATAGGCTAAGAAGGCTGAAGCCTATGGCGGCAGATATTAGAGGGGCGCCAAAGAGGCCTATTTTTTAAAAAGTGTTACACAGAAATTATTATTATTATTATATATTTTTTTGTAATTAACTATTGGAGCCAATTTTTTATTTTTATTATATAAATTATTTTTTGAGTGGAAACTTGATTGATATATGTATTAATTTTGTGTTTTATATTTAAGAATATTAATTATTGTATGTTTCCCAAACAAATTAAATAAATAAATAAATTATGTCTTACTTAAATTGAAAGATTTAATAAGATAATTCTGATTAGGTCCACACAAATGATGAAATGTTAAAACAATTTTCTATAATATGAGTAGTCGCTTTTGGCTACGACAGAAACAGACCCATCAATCCCCCCTGCTTCACAATCTACTAATTACGGGAAATAAATGTTGTATAATTATGACTTAAGTTACAATTTCATTGCCAACGGAATTCATTTATTTGTGAACTAGGGTATCGATTTGTAGAGGTCGGTAGAGGCGGCAAAGTTTGAATAGCCGACAAGCGTCAAATGTCTTAATCCGCCCCTGCTGTCACTGGCAGATATGTGATGTTATAAGGAGTATAAGGCTACGTTCCATTAGGGACTCACAACGACCACGTGCTTCTTGGCGTAACAATCGTAAACCCAAGTGGAACGGCTATTCGACCCACTTGTTGACAAGGGTCGTCGTGAGCGTTGTGTGATCAGTAGTGTCACGGCATCCGTGCGAAGCAGTCGCAAATGCCCGTGCTCTTTGCGGAAATTGCAATTTTCCACGCTTTTACGCTCCTAAAAAGCGACAAATTGCGACAATAGTTGTGTAGTGATAGTGTACAGTGTTATTTAGTTCGATTCCGGCGCGAATCAGTTGTTTTTCGACTGGGGTGAGTTGTTAAGCTCTATTCGCTTGTTCATTTCGGCGCGCCTAGGCGCATTACGCAATAACGGTCGTTTGTGTCGATAGATATTCACACGCGTCGACTGGTCTCAGCAAGGGAACGGGCCTCCAGTAATGGATGGCCCAGGCCCCCAGAAGGCCCCGAGGCCTTCGAGTGTCCCGCGCAAGCGGGACCACACGAAGGCCAAGGGTGGCTGGTTAATGCCTGAGATCGGGGAGACGCGGGTAAAAAAGGCGTCTTCTTCATCGGCCCGTCGCAGCAGGTCGGTTGCCGGGCCGCGTCACGGGCATGCGGATAGTGCCGTTTTCACGGCTGCCGATATGCCCGGCTCGGTAGGGGATGCGTCGGCGGTGGTAGACCTCACCGCCGCCACGCATGAGGATAGGTGCGGCGCGATGGGACCGCCTCCGGGTCCCATGGCGCCTAGGGCCCCATCCGGGCGTGCCGCGCGCAGGAGCGCAGCACACCCGGAGATAGATAGGAACGTACTGCTTGCAGCGAACTCGGCCGTTTGCCTGGCCGTGAGCGCTGCAAGCACCATAGTTCAATATGCCTACATGGCGCCACCCACCACTGCGCGAGCCTCACTCGTGCAAGGGAGCGGCGCCTACGTAGAACATTATGACATCCCACCGTCCGGCAGCGTCCCAGACTCGCTGGAGCACACGCTCTACGGTGCGATTCGCGATCATAGTTATTCCCGCCCTGAAGCGCCTGCCTGTAGTCCGGTATACACGGCGGCCGGTTCAGCGACGGCAGGGGATGGGTGCCCTACGACGACGGTGTCGTATAGCGCACGGGCTTCACCTGTGCCTACGACATCGACTTGCAACCTTTCGGGCTGCAACGTCGAGAGCAGCCGTCCCACGACACCGGTTGTCGCGCGAGCTTCACTCGCGCCCTCGGCCGGGGTCGTGAATAGGGACTTAGTAGGCGCGGCAGCGGCGACCCCTTCGACTTCCTTCCCTACTGGGACGGGAGCCGCTGTCGCGATGTCGGCGCCTGCGTCTTCGGCTGCGGCGACGTCTTCGTCCTTAGCGGCAGCGGCAGCGGGCACGTCGTCGTCTTCGTTCGCAGCCTCACCGTCTTCGGCATCGGGTTCGGCGACGCCGTCCACGTCATCAACGGCAACGGTGCCGATATCGTGTTTCCCGATGTTCGTTCCCGGATCGAGGTCGCGCTTCTGGGACCGGTCCCAGAGCAGCGGCGCCGATTCGGCCAGCACGTCGGGTGCTTCCACTCCAGCGCGCGCGCGCTCGCCTCTGCGCCCCACGGGGGGCGCACCCGCGGCGGCTTCTAGCGTTCTCGCGGGTGCGGAGGCCTACCTCCATACCGAGGGGGGTGAAAGGGGGCGCAAGGCGCGCAAGGCAACCGCCGCCAAAGTGGCCGCGGCTAGCCAGTGCGCCGCCCTCGTCGGGGACATATCGGCTCTCGGCCCTGGGGAGCTCCGCCTAGCGGCGAGCGCCCAGGTCGCTGAGATAATTCATATTGCTCAAACGTCGGGCAATTTGAAGGGGGTCTACGTGCGCCGGCTGAAGGAGGCCGCGTCCAGGGTGTCGGACATCGTCGACACACTGGTCACGCGAAATCCGGAATCCGAGGCCTGGAAGCTCGGTAACGAGAACGCCAGACTACACATGGAATTAAACTCGCTGCGGGAGGAAAACCGCTCCTACCGTAGGGAGTTTGAAGATATGCGTAAGACCCTAAAGGCCTCCGCTTCGGTTGCGGAGCCGGCGCCTGCTGTAATGGCGGCGCCGACCCCCGTACCCGTCAAGCGGAAGGCCCAGGCCGCCATGGCGGAGGCGGCGGCGGTACCGGAACCGCCCGCCGCACCCGCTGCGGTTAAAAAATCGCGTCCGGCCCCTGCTGCGGTAGCAGGGCCGACACCGGCTCCCGTCGTCGGGACGGAGCGGACTCCGGCGACCGCCAACGGGGCGGCGCCGACACCCGCTCCACCGGGGCTCGGCGGCATCGATTACGACATGTTTGTGCGTGCCGTGATCGACGTCGTCGCCCCCATACTCGATGCCCGGTTCGCCGGTATCGAGGACCGGCTGAATGCCGCGCCGAACCTCCGTCCACCGCTAGCGGCCGACCGAGGTAAGGCGCCGGCAACCAGACCGGCACCAAACGTGGCTGTTAGGCCAAAAGCGGCCACGGCTGCAGCCGCCGTCCGGCGGAATGCGGGGGAAACAAGTACCCCGGTTCCGATGGAGGTGGTGGCGGCCTCGGCTGTCGGGGTGACGGACTCCCCACCATCACCGCCCCCCCCTAAAAAGAAGACGAATAGAGGGGGGGTGAAGTGGAGGCTGAAAATGCAGTGGAGAGCGGCACGCGACGCCGCCGCTGCTTTAACGGCCCCCGCCACGGCACCCGTGCCTGTGGTGTCGGCTCCTAGGCCGGCCCCTAGGCAGCGGGCAGCGCCCGCGGCCGCGACACCGGTCGTCGCGGCGCCCGTCGTCCGCGCTCGCGTCGCGCACGTTGCGCCGCCGCCGGCGCCCGTGGCCCCCGCCCCCGCCCCGGAGGAGGGGGCGTGGACGACGGTCGTCAAGCGGAAAAAGGGTAAGGGGGCGAGGGCCGACGGGCCCCCTCCCCCCCCCCCCAGGCGCAAGCTGCTCCCCTGCCAACGGGGCGGGGACAGCAACAGCGGAAACAGACTGCGAAGCCTGCGGTCGTTTTCCGCGAGCCGAAGTCGGCCGCAGTTATCGTTAAACTGCTGCCGGCAGCGGCCGCGAAGGGAGTCGGTTATCGCGAGGTCTTCGCAAAGGCCTCGACGGTGGTCGACATCGCGGCCATGGGCCTCCGCGAGGGGCTGAAGGTGGTGCGGACCGTTAGGGACGCGCGTCTCCTCGAGTTCCAGCCGGGACCCGAGAGCGCGGCCAAGGCGGACCGCGTCGCCGAGGCGCTGCGCGGAGCCCTTGTAGGGATGGCTGAGGTCGTCCGCACCGTAAAGCGTGGGGAGCTTTACGTCTCTGGGCTGGACGAGTCGGTCACGGTCGATGGGCTTCGTGACGCGATCGCGCGCGCCGGCAGCTGCCGGCGCGACGACGTGCGCGCGAAGCACATCGGTGCAGGACCGGGCGGTTTGGGCGCATCGTACGTGATGTGCCCCGTCGCTGCTGCCAAAGCCATTGTCGAGCTGGGCTACCTCGTGGTAGGCTTCACCTCGGCGAGGGTGGAGGCACTGGAGGCCAGACCGATACGTTGTTACCGGTGTTATAACGTCGGCCATGGCGCCCAAACCTGTCCGGACACGTGCCCGGACCGGACTAACTTGTGTCTCCGCTGCGGTAAGAGCGGACACAAGATGCCGGACTGCACGGCTCGGAACCCCCACTGCGTGGCGTGCGCGGCGGGGGGACTCAACGCTGCCCATCCCACGTTAGCGAGGTTCTGCCAGCCTCCCTACGTGAAGGGCAAATTCGTCCATCCGAGGACGAAACAACGTACGGGTGCATCGGGTGTACGCGCAATGGACACCTCCAATGCCTAGTACGCCCGTAACAGCACTATTTCAGGCGAACGTAAACCACTCCCCCACCGCTCAGGACTTGTGCCTGCAGGCGATGGCGGAGTGGCAAGCGAACTTGGCCGTAATAAGCGAACCTTATTACGTGCCGCCTTGCGACAATTGGGTGGGCGACCTCGATGACGTGGTAGCGGTGGTGGCCAGAGCCGGATCTGGCACACCGCTTATATGTCTCGAAAGAGGAAAGGGGTATGCGGTGGCGGAGAGCGGGAGTATCGTCGTCATAGGCGTTTACTTTTCGCGCAACCGCCCCCTGGCGGAGTTCGAGCTTCGCTTGGACGCCATCAGGGCTGCCATAGGCAGACTGTCGCCTAAAACGATTTTCGTGATGGGCGACTTTAACGCAAAGCACTGTTCTTGGGGAAATGCGTTCACGGAACCTAGGGGCCGGACGGTTGAGGAATGGGCTCTTCAATCCGGCCTGACCATATTGAACCAGGGATCGGTCCAGACCTGCGTGCGCGCGCGGGGTGGATCGGTCATCGACCTGTCATTCGCCACTCATGCGGCCGCCCGCAGAGTTGTCGGATGGAGGGTGCTGGAGGAGGTGGAGTCGCTCTCTGATCATCGGTACATCAGATTTGAGCTTACCCCCTCCTCCGGTCCGAGCCCTGTTCATCGCCCCCCTCTCCTCCCGCGTTGGGCCCTTACCAAGCTCGATCCGGAGCAGGCCGAGGAGTGGGCAGTCACGGAAAGCTGGGCCTACCTGGGTAGGTTCGGCTGGCCGAATTTGCGAACCTGGAGTCGCAGGCAGAGCACATGCGCAAGACCCTGACGAGGGTTTGCAACGCGGCGATGCCTCGCGTCTCCAAGCGGCAGCCTCCGTGCAAGCAGGTCCACTGGTGGACCGAGGAGCTGGGCGAGATGCGAAAGGCAATTTGCATCATCAGCCACAGACTCAAACGCTGCAGGGCGCGCCGTCCTCCGGACTACGTCGCGGAAAATGGACTCGTGGGCGAGTTTAGGGAGGCCAGAAAGGCCCTTTCGATTGCAATATTGCAAGCGAAAGCCCGGACTCGTGCCGAGCTCCTCGAGACGCTCGATCGGGACCCTTGGGGGCGTCCGTACCGTGGGGCCCGCAACACGTTGCGGCCTTGCACATCCACGGTCACGGAAACGCTCGAACCCGAGGTGCTCCGGTCGGTTATCGATGGGCTCTTCCCGGATCCGGGAAACTTCACTCCCCCCAGTATGGGTCCACCCGTTCCCGACACCCCCACGGACGAGGAGCCTCACTCCATCTCCGAGGGGGAACTAGATGTTGCCCTGGACCGGCTCCGGGGCAGGAAGACGGCACCGGGACCCGACGGGGTTCCAGGTCGACTCCTCTTCCTGGCCGCTAAACACCTACGCGGCCAGCTGCGGGAACTGTTCGAAGCCTGTATTCGCGCAGGTCGGTTCCCGTCGCAATGGAAGGAGGGGCGTTTGTGCCTGATTCCCAAGGGAGGTCGGCCTCCCAACAATCCGTCCACCTTCAGGCCCATAGTGCTGCTGAACGAGGTCGCTAAGGTCTACGAAAAGATCTTGGCGGAGCGGCTCGTGAAGCATCTCGACGCTGTGGAGCCAGGGCTTTCAGAAACGCAGTTCGGGTTTCGGCGGAGGCGCTCCACGACGGACGCCTTCGAGACACTGCGAACGTTGACGGACAAAGCCGTCCAAGCGAAGGATGTCGTTCTTGCGGTGTCGCTAGACATAGCGAACGCCTTTAACAGCCTCCCTCATGAGACGATCAGGGAGGGGCTCCGCGCGCATGGAGTCCCCTCGTACCTCACGAGGCTGTTGGGCGCGTACCTGCAGGATCGACATATCCTTTGGGAGGGCGGTGAGTCCGGCAATCCCGTGTTAGGTCGGCGACGCGTCGCGTGCGGCGTTCCACAGGGGTCGGTCCTCGGGCCGATTCTTTGGAACGTAGGTTATGACTGGATCCTTCGGGTTCCGTTCCTGCCCGGGGTAGGGCTGATCTGCTTTGCGGACGACACCCTACTCACGGCACGCGCTGCGTCATTTGCGGAATCCGTGGACGTCGCCAACGCCGGGTTGGCGATTGTCGTAGATCCAATAGCTAGGCTGGGCTTGAGGGTCTCCCCCGCGAAAACGGAGGCCGTCATGTTCCATAGGAAATTTCGCAATCCCCCCGCGGACTTGACCGTTTCGGTCCAAGGGGTGGCGATTAGAGTAGGGCCCCAGATGAAATATCTGGGGCTAGTTCTCGATGGGAAATGGCTGTTCAAAGCGCACTTTGAGCAGCTAGTTCCCAAACTCGTCAAATCCGCGGGCGCACTCTCCAGGCTGCTTCCCAACGTGGGGGGCCCGGGGGGTGCGACGCGGAAACTTTACTCTGGCATCCTGAGGAGTATGGCGTTGTACGGTGCACCCGTCTGGTCCACTGCACTTCACCGCCACAACAGAACCCTGCTGCACCGGGTGCAGCGGGTTCTGGCCGTGAGGACCATACGGGGGTATCGCACAGTGTCGCGGACGGCGGCCACCCTCCTGGCAGGCGATCCGCCCTGGCATCTCCAGGCGAACGTCCTGGCAGAGGTGCGTCGCACCCGGCAGGATGCCCTAGCTAGAGGCCTGACCTTCTGTCAGGTCGAAATCGAGGCGATCAGGAAGCGGGAAATCGCCTCCATGATCGCCTTCTGGTCTCAAGAGCTCGACAACCCTGCGGCCTATGGCGGCTACACGGTGGATGCAATCAGGCCACAGCTGACGGAATGAGTCAACCGCACCAGCGGCACCGTGACCTTCAGGACGACACAGATACTTACCGGACACGGATGTTTCGATAAGTATCTGTGTTGCATTGTGGGCTGCTTGCCTTCCCCGAACTGCTGCCAGTGCGGCGCGCCCGACACGGCGTTACACACGCTTGTCGAGTGCGCCGCATGGGCGCCGCAGCGTTTCGAACTTGAGACGCACGTAGGTCCAGTCGACTCGCTCTGCGACTTGGTCAAGGCCATGCTGCAGAGCAGCGACAATTGGGGGGCTGCGGTTACTATGTTCTAAATCTCAGCCTTTCCAACACATACAAAGCGCAGGGTCGTCAGGGAGGAGGGGGTTTTTAGTGGGTATTGGGGTTGCTCGCTCGTGTAGCAACGCTCGGAGTCTTCCACACTATTCTGTGACGTCGATCGCGGACGGAGCGCTGCCAAGAGCATACTATTGCTGCAGTGTTATCGCCCCCGACCGACGCGTGTCGTTCCCCTAGCAACGACCCAGTTTGTGCGTAAATCGGTTAAGCATTTTCCCTCGCCTCAAAAACAAAAAAAAAAAAAGAGCGTTGTGTGATCGAAAATGATGACGTCATTAGTGACGTTTTCGCCACGACCACAACGATCGCGGTCGCCTTGTGGAACGGCTAACTGAGCGTTTTGGGCGTTGTGAACTACTAATGGAACGCCCTGTCTGGCTAGTTTTAAAATTAGAGATCCGCGAAAGAAAATTCCACGCGGTCGAAGTCGTGGGCACAGCTAGTATAAAATAATGAAAAAAATAAGGAAATGTTTTCGTAAATTTTACCTGCGTTGATGAGTCCTATACTTGTAGATATCTGAAATAAAACACATTTAATTTTAATTTGCAATATATGAACCTTAAAGTTATTATTTATTTTTTATTGTTAAAATACAGCAGTCAGGCTGACGGCACACCTGATGGAAAGTGGTTCCCGTCACCTATGGACGTGGATGTCCTGCCAGCGTTACAGGCGTAATAGGCCACTAATGCCGGAACACAACTCAAGGTTGTTATGGCGGCATGCTCTAGACCAGGGGAGGTAGCCATCCAGACGGGCAACTACCTTTTTTATTATTATTGCTGAAGCACAGAATACAGGCTAGCGACCCAACTGTGATGGAAAGTGGTTACCGTCGCCAATGCAACAGAGGTGCTGCCAATATGCTGCCGCCCTCGAAGGAGAAGCTGGAACCTGGCCACTATTGCCTGAACACAACACAGGGTTGTTATGGCGGCATACTCCAGACCTGGAGTGGTGGACATCCAGACGGGAACCTACCTACCACCTGGTTGTAGGTTATTTTCTCGCCTCTTACGACTGGCCGCAAGGTCGTAAGAATTTGTATTCGTTCTCCGTGAATGGATATAAGTGTAATTTCTACTTACAGCAACCCCCCAAATTATAATTAGATGTTTCATTTTCAGAAGCAGTTATTCAAATTTTGAATATACCACTCCTAAAATAAAGAGTGTCCTTTGCTGACACCAGAAAACGACTGAGTCAAATATCGTAAACTAGGAACAAGGTATACAACACTTAAAAGTATGCAAGTATTTACTTTAGTTATATAGGATTTTTGGTTAGGGTCGATATAGACTTATTCGTCAAACTTCGTGAAAAATATTTCTATTCAGCTTTTATAACAATTACAAATATAGGATCTACAAAATAATTAATAAAATAAGTATATTTTATACAAATAAAATGAAATTAATAAGTACTTACCATAAAAAATTTAACCTCAAGTAAAAATAATAATTTTCAATATTTAATTTAATGCTACAAATACAACGTGAAAATGGGCTAGCGTTTTGGGAACGCTCTCCACCGACAGTGATCTGGACTACATTCATTACCTATAAATATATTTACAATACCTAGTATGTATTTTTTTATTCATTCTATGTTGGATATCTATATAAGCACTAATAACATAACACAAATTGTTTATATGGATCTATGTGACTGAAATAAATAAATAATTATTTTGGAATATAGCACCTACCTATCCCTTAAGTACTTCTTTAAGACACCCACTTAAATGCAATTCTAGAAATAAACTAAAGCTTATAATAAATTATTTTTTTTATAGTGAACTAGTTTGTGCCAGCGGAAATTCTTATACTTTGTCATAACGAAATCGTACTTGTTAGTGAATTGCAACGGAGGCTACAAAAAGATGCGACTATAGCATCATTTTTTTCGCTATAGTCGTATATATACTACGGAAAAACGTTATAATTATATGGGGATAAAATTATCCAACACTTGACGCGGGATGTTTCTGTCGTGTTTCATTTAAATCCGTTCAGTAGTTTCAGTGATACCTTTACCAGACAAACTGACAAACAAAGTCTAAAAGATGCGTTTTCGAAATCTGCTGCTCCGAATTACCCTCCTTTTATTATTTTCATGTTTAAATCTTCTATATAAATAAAAGAAACTCGTGTTAGTTACACTATTTATAACTCAAGAACGGCTATACCGATTTGGCTGAAAATCGGTGAGGAGATATCTTAGAACCAGGAGATGGACATAGGATACTTTTTATCCCTTTGGAACCGGTAGGTGGCGCTGAGATCGGGTTCTAGAATCCTCCTAATCACTTGGACCGATTTTGGTGATTTTGTTTTTGTGTATTTGAGTGGGTCCCCGGATGGTTTAAATCCACAATTGGAACCGGTAGGTGGCACTGGGATCGGGTCCTAGATTTTTATTTTTTCAGAGCAGGACAACGTCTGCCGGGGCCGCTAGTTCATTATACAAATTAATATTTACATTTACTTATTTATTATAGTATAATTTTACCGATTGTGTACATAGTCCCTTATTCCAGTCATATCATCAAACAAACAGGCGAAAATTGTAACAGTTGTATTTTTGCAATCTTTTGAATGATACTCCTGTTTTTTTTTAATTATTATACAAATGAGATTCCTCTCCTCTTATATAAGTCCATTATATCTTTACATATATTTATATACAATTCTTCTGTTCGCGTGTATGTCCTGAACTTTTCCTAAACAATTGGATCAATTTTGAAGAAAAGTTTTGTGTGTGTTCAAGAGGATTCAAGAATGGTTTAAGTCCACAATTGGACTAGCTTTTTTATTACTTCGAGCAGAACAACGTCCACCGACCTCGCTAGTATTATTTATTATCACCGCACGATCACACGGAGAAATGTGTTTCCTCCTTAAGATTGTTAAGTGTATACATTTGGTCAAATAAAACCATTTAAAACAATAACTTGACAATAGGAAAATTAATTAACCTATAAATCTGTTTTGTTATATCTTTTCTTCGTAAATTATTGTGTTATTAACATTTATTATGAGAAGGTATATTTTCAAAATTTAGGTAATTCAGGTAAAAATTCTACTTAAATGTTTTTTATTGCAGAGCTTGAAAATAGCCAGACGGCCTAGGTAATCAAAGATAGTTACTGTCGCCTATAGACATTTGCAACACCAAGGGCCCAGTTATGCTATTTCGCCAACGCCAAAATGTGGGCGTCAAAAAATATTCAATAAAAAAAATATCAAAAAAATATCTATATATTAATACGTGAAGCAAAAACTTTGTACCCCTTTTCACGAAAATTGCGTGGACGGAAGAGTATAAAATTTCGCACACTTATAGTTTTTTTTTATTGCAAGAGTTAAGCAAACAAGCAGACGACCCACTTGATGGAAAGCGGTTATCATCGCCTAACACCAAAAGTGCTACAAATACGCTGCTGTTCTCTTAAGGGAGCCTAGAACCTGGTCACAAATGCCGGAACACAACGCAAGGTTGTTATGGCGACATACTTTAGACCAGGAGTGGTAGCCATCCAGTCGGGCAAATGCCCTACTACCTGGCTGTGGGTTGTTTTGCCGCCTCTTACGACAGGCCGCCCCAACGCAGGAAATTGTATTCTTTCTCCGTTCCTGCACGGATAAAAAATTTATATAGAGTAAATGTTTATATAGAGAAGAAGCGACGAATGCTATTTTTTTTTTTAATTTATGCTTAAAAAATACATTAAATCAATAAAAATAAAACATTTCACACACTAGCATGTATTTGACACACACACGCATATATATACATATATATATATATATATATACTCTTTTCTTTATTGTTCAAGTCAAATTAACAGTGTAGCCTTGGCGAAATTGTGATTATAGAAGTACCTATAGTCTTTGACAACAAATTATTATGGTCGAATTTCGACCACGGGCGACCACTAGTTATACTAAATTCGCAATATCTTCTCGATACCGTCGCGGCGGAATAATAGTGGAAAAAATTGGTATTAACACCAGCAGAAATAGCGCTAGCCGAAATGAATAGCAACGAAGCAGCATTAATCATGGCATAAATTGTAATTAAAAAATAATATATCAACAATTTTGTAACCTCATTTTATACTTATAAATTACTTATCACTAAATTATTATTTATTGTGGTGACATTTTTTTTTGTTCAATATTGATCTCATGTAAATTAAATAGACATTTTATGTAATTTTCGTATAATTGTAATTTTTAAATAAATAATCTCAACGCCCCTTGCGTTGGGAACCTCTGGTCTACACCTATTCAGTTTTGCAGTCCAAAAAAGACCCTTGGCTACATCTGCATGACACAGTTACAAACACTGACATTATTCCAGATGTAGCAGTGACATAATTTAAGACTTCCAATAAAGAAGCCAGAAGATCAATTCCCCGATTTAAACCTCAAAAGCAGTTAATTTAATTAACACTGCCATTAACAAAATCGTCTTTGTAATTTCGATGGTTTTTTTCTAATTTCCACGAACGGAAACCTTATGGAGACGCTTTGAAAAATCCATTCAAGCGATCTTGATGAATTCGCCTTAAAGCGCAATTGGAAGACTTGTAAATATGTTGTTTACATCTCCTATATATCTATAATAATACTAGCTGACTCAGCAAACATTGTTTTGTCTTTTAAATTACTTTTAGTAATTTTAAGTAAATTAAATTATTACAGTACTAATATCGCTTATTAAAAAATAGGGGTTGATGTAAAAGGGTGACAAGTTGAAGTTGTATGTATTTTTCAATGGTAAATCATAATAAAATATAAATAAAAAAATATTTAAGGTCCCGTATCTTATTTTATTTAAGTTAATGGCTTAGCAGCTAGGCCTTTAAGCCAGATCTTAGTTTACAATATTGTTCGCGAAGTTAAGCACACCGCAAATTTAATAGACAAAACGGAACGCACCGTTTAAATTTTTGACAGTTCAACGGTTAAAGGCTTCTTCCCCGTCTTCAAAAAACCTCAGTGAGACGTAATACACGTAGTTAACTATTTTTCAAGCTTTTCATTTTAATATTACCAGAAGAGTATCTTCATCATATTCATTGGCCTCCAGAGCCGGATGAGCCTTATCTGATGCAGGATCAGCGTTGAGGAATTTATTAAATATTGGAGAATTATCAAGGGCATAACGAAATCTACGGCAAGATCAAGAAGTGGTATAAAGTGGCTTGGATATTGATTTATCTTAAAGATTGTCGTTTAGTTTAACCCAACACTCTTCATAGGTAATATTAAAGCTATTAATGTGTTTCGAATAAGGTTAGTACATACATAGTACATATTTGTATTTGAGCAAAATAACGGTTTTATTATTTGAAACTATAATTTTGTATAATTTTAAGTTAATTTGTATGTTCATCATACTGTTTGCATAAAAGCAACATTAATTAACAACAATATATAGTTTTATCCGAATTTGTTCATATTATCACTCGACGAGTAGGTCTAAATAATAAATTAATTTGTTTGTACATTAATAATAATTCACCTTATTTTATCATTGTCTCATAATATAAATTTTATTTTAACATTTTTGCTGTATAAATTTAAATACCTTCGAACTGTAAGTCCATTTAGTAAACTCATAGCTAAATATTCTTGAATATTACATGGTATACCAGAAGTAAAAAATGAGGACTCCACAAAAGTGGTTGTTGATATGGTCAAGAAGCACCTGAAGCTCTCTGAGTTCTCCACCGATTGTATCCGCAGATGTCATCGATTAGGAAGGAATTCTAATTCAAAAAGACATAGGCCTTTACTTGTCAAACTGAAAGAAGTAAGAATTCGCGACGAGATGTGGTTTCAAAAAACAAAACTGAAAGGATCTGATATTACTATGTCCGAATTCTTGACGAAAATGCGTCATGATATATTTATGGCTGCGCGCCAAAAATTTGGCGTCTCCAAGTGCTGGACCAGAGAAGGCCAAATCTTTGTTCTGGGACCTGATGATGTACGTCACAAGATTTCTACTCTCAGCGATTTTAATATGATATCTCAAATTGAGATAGAAGTAAAGTCCACCACGGCTCCTAAGGATACCACAAACGTAATTACTAAGGCTAAACGAGCCGCAACTACAAAGAAGTAACTAATTATGCATATGTTCTATTTATAGTTAGTTATATTGAAAGGTTTGTCCGGGTAATTATTAGCTTGTTATATTATGTTGGTGGTTTGAAATGTAGGGTAAAATTAATAAAGTAACGTTATAATATTTTGACTTTAATTATATAGCCTTTGACTAGATTAAAATTAATACATGTACAATATTGCACTCTGAGCGCAGGTAATAGTACCTATGACACTATTAGTTTAATACAAACCTTTCCATTTTTCGTTTGAAACTTGTTTAATAAAATCTGTAACGATTTAAATGCAAAGTGGCTTTTTTATCTATATCTATCTTATTTTTATACATAATTTTTAGAATACGGTTTTTTTTTTTTTTTTTTTTTATAATTCCTCAAGTTAATCTCTCTTTACGCTACCTAAGTGCTGATTACATAGCAAGCTTCTGCTTCTATTGATGTTTATACGCTATAGATAATATAAAAATGTATACTCGATTTCGTTGTTTGTTTTCCAATAATGTTGTTTGTCTTTCTTATGATATTAAATATTAATTTTAAATATACTTTAACTACCCGGCCTACCACAATATAGATAACTATTACATTATAAATTTAAATCTTAAACTGGTTATTGTTTGAATAATACTGAATTTCTGTGTGTTTTATAAATAACTTTAGACAAATACGCCAACTGGCAGGTGGATTTTTGTAATCTTAATTTTATATATAATTATTAATATTATTATATATATATATATATTTACGTATATATTCTGTGATTGTTATCAATATAAATTAACGATATTAGTTTTTCTGAATCAGATTCTTTTCTATCAGCCAATGAACTCGAGGACAGTTTTTGTAGTATCCCCTCCACAGCTGAAGTACTCGAAGCGAATTTTTCCGATGTCCCTGAGAACTTTAATGCTGTCCATATAAACGCTCAAAGCATTCCGGCACATTTCTCAGATATTATGGCGACATTCGGCTGTAACAATCTCCATGCTATTCTAATATCCGAGTCATGGTTAAAACCCTGTCTGCCTTCTATCTCTTATAATTTGCCTAATTTCAAACTCATACGTAACGATCGAGTTTCTGGTGCCGGTGGTGGCGTAGCCATATACCTTCGTGAAGACATTCCTTTTAAAATAGTTCACACATCGCCGCAACCGACTCCTCCAAATACCGGTGAATATATTTTTCTTGAAGTCGATATTAGACACGTTAAACTCTTACTGGGCGTTTACTACAGTCCCTCCCTGCATGTTAACTTTTTCTCGTCTTTTGAGACCTTTCTTGAAAATGTTTTACCTTCCTACACCCACTCCATTATTATGGGCGATTTCAACACTTGCTTGTTAAAACAAGATACACGTTCTTTTTCCCTCAAATCAATTACTGAATCCTGTAACCTCTCCATTCTTCCTCTAAGTGCCACGCATCATTTCCCTAACTGCACGCCTTCCTTACTTGATCTTATTTTTGTATCCTCTCCTAATCACATAGCTAAGCATGGCCAATGTCCTGCTGATGCTTTCTCTTACCATGATCTTTTATTCCTCTCTTATAAAATACGTACACCTAAATCCCGGACTAAAACTCTTCTGCAGCGAAATTTTAGTGGTGTGGATGTTGACAATCTCCAAAGGGATGCACGTGAGATTGATTGGACACTGTTGATGGAAAGTGACTCACTTGATGAGAAAGTTTTCATATTTACTTCCAATCTGATAACTTTATACGACACACATGCCCCCGTCAGACCTGTCAAGATCAAGCATTTACCTGCGCCATGGCTAACCAAAGAAATTAAACTTTTGCTGCGTAAGAAAGCTGCAGCAAAAACTAAGTATGCTCGTCGCCCAGATTCATTTAATCGGGAAAAATATATTCAGCTTCGGAATCACTGTAATAAGGTGTGTAGAGATGCTCAAAGACGCCATATTCATGAATCTATCAAAAACAATGACCCACACAAAGTGTGGAAGTTTCTTAAGTCTTTAGGGGTTGGGAAAACAAAAAATTGTTCTCTTGATACACAATTAAATTTAGATTCTCTTAATCGACATTTCTCATCGTCAGCTAGCTTTGATATAGCCACAAAATTAAGTACATTAGGTTACCTTTCAACTCTCCCAGCCCCTGACTATCCCCAATTTGTTTTTACTCAAGTTGCTGATTGTGATGTTAAGAAGAGTGTTTTAGCCATAACATCTAAAGCAGTTGGTAGTGACAGCATAAGCCGTAATATGATCCTTCCCATCCTTGATATAATCCTTCCTATTCTAACACATATTTTTAATTATTCCTTGTCCTGGGGCTGTTTCCCTAATTCTTGGAAAGAAGCTGAAATTATACCAGTTCCTAAAACAAGAAATCCTGCTTCTTATTCTGAGTACCGTCCCATATCCATCTTACCCTTCCTCTCCAAAGTCCTCGAACGTCTAATTAATAGCCAGCTTTCCAAATTCCTTAACACTCATTCTCTATTTAATCCTCTCCAATCTGGCTTTCGACCGGGGCATAGTACTACTACTACTTTAGTTAAAGTTACCGATGATATCAGACAAGCTATGGAGCTAGGCAAAGTTACAATACTGACTTTACTAGATTTTAGTAATGCATTTAACACCGTAGACTTTGATATACTACTTGCAATATTAAGGACTCTTAACATATCTCCAACGGCAGTTGAGTGGTTTCGCAGTTACCTGTTTGGTCGCCAGCAACGTATACGTACTGAGGATGCTTTCTCCACTTGGTGCAATACTTCTGCTGGTGTACCACAGGGTGGCGTCTTATCTCCATTGCTCTTCGCCATTTTTATCAATTCTATCTCTCATAACCTTCAAAGCTCCTACCACCTTTATGCAGATGACCTTCAAATTTATACTCATGCTTCGATTGACAACGTAAGTGAAGCTGTTGACCTTACAAACCAAGACTTACGGAATATATTAGATTGGAGTAAGGCATTTGGACTGACTGTAAATCCATCTAAGACTCAGACCATTGTTGTGGGTAGCTCCAGGATGATTCCTAAAGTTGAGCTTTCTACTCTACCCCAGGTTCTTTTTGACGGTGTTACCATTCCTTTCTGCGAAAAAGTGAAGGACCTGGGAATTTACATTGATAACTTTCTATCCTGGGATCCCCAACTAAAAGAGGTCAGCCGAAAGTTGTTTGCGTCGGCAGCTTCACTAAGAAGGTTGCGAAACTTCTTACCTCACACCACTAAAATTGAACTTGTACAATCCCTCCTACTCCCAATCTTAGATTACGCTGATGTCAGCTATCTTGATCTCACCGAAAGCCAACTTAATAAGCTTGAGCGACTCCATAACTTTTGTATCCGATTCATATTTGGTTTGCGTAAATATGATCATGTCTCAGAATTTCGTATTAAACTCAAGTGGCTTCCTGTCCGTCTTCGTCGGGATGCTCATATTCTGTCCCTTCTATATAATGTACTATTTAATCCTAAAGCTCCTCTTTATCTCAAGGAGCGTTTTAAATATCTACACCTTAGTCACACTCATCACCTCAGATCATCGGAAAACATACGTCTGGAAACACCTGTAAATCACTCGCGATTTTACAATAAATCCTTCACAGTTCATGCAGTATGCCTGTGGAATGCGCTACCTGTGAAAATCAGGCGTGCCCAGTCTCTTCAGGCGTTCAACGGACTCGTGAAGGATCATTACCTCGGGCTCTAAGGTCAATCATAACATCTTCATCTGTCCCATATTTACGTAATTCTATACATTATTAATATGATTATTATTTATGTATATATCAATATATGTATATTTTTGTCTTATTTCTATGTCTATTATACTTGCCATTACAAAATTTTATATATATATAATTTTATTTATATTTATTTTTATTCTAGTTAAATTGCAAAACCCACATGTTACACAATTTTTCTCTAATCCATCCTAAGGTTGTCTGGAAGAAATTGCTTTTAGTGATAAGACCGCCTATTGTCTTCTGTACTTAAACTTCTTAAATTGTATCTTAATGTTCCATACCCAACTCTCGCATCCATACGTGAGCGTAGGTACCAGCACCGCGTTGTGTACGGCGAGCTGGGCCTTCTGGCTGAGGTTCTTAGCGCCTAGAAGTTTACCTAACGCTCCATTCACACTATTCCCCAAATTCACTCTTCTTTCTATATCAGCGGTGTACCTTCCATCCCTGCTAAAAGCACATCCAAGATATACAAACTCATTCACTTGCTCTAGCATAACATCATCGACCATTATCCTTGCATTCGTTCTGGTTTCTTCTCTTTCAAACACCATAACCTTTGTTTTCTTCGCATTCAAATGTAAGCCTCTCCCCTGACAGTCATCTTTCATCATTGTGACTAGTGTTTGCAGTTCTGATGGCGATTCGGCTAAAAGCACGGCATCATCCGCATAAAGCAAGGTGCTTACAACTAGATCACTCATCCGCACCCCAACATCCATCAATCTTATTCTCTGGAGACAATCGTCCAGATATAGGATGAACAGCAAAGCCTTCCACCCGCACGCATGCCATACAGCCCTCGTAAGTGGACTGCACAGCACGCATCAATTGGCCATTAATCCCATATCCGGGCAATATGTCCCAGAGGTCCTTCCGCACAACCCTGTCAAATGCTTTCTCTAGATCCACAAAACCGCAGAAAACCTTCCGGCCCATAGCCAGCTGCTTCTCTACGATATTGCGGAGAGAGAAAACT
This sequence comes from Dendrolimus kikuchii, assembly GCA_019925095.2. Lineage (NCBI taxonomy): Eukaryota > Metazoa > Arthropoda > Insecta > Lepidoptera > Lasiocampidae > Dendrolimus > Dendrolimus kikuchii. Next base: position 950,968 of record JAHHIN020000032.1, read on the forward strand.
TGATCCATACATCCCCTTCCATTTCTGAAACCACCTTGTGCATCCCACAGTAATCCATCGGATACAACTCTCATTCTCTTTTCAATAATCTTCGCATACACTTTAGATGCTGTGCTGATCAAACTGATGGCCCTGTAGCTGGCGCACTCCATACGTGACCCCTTGCCTTTATACAAGGGCACGATGACAGCGCGCCTCCAGTCCTTGGGAACCTTTCCCGTCCTCCAGCACAAGTTGCATAAGGACAGGAAAGCGTCCCGGACGCAGGTTCCACCAGATTTGATCATCTCAGCAGACACACTATCGATTCCTACTGCCTTTCCATTTTTCAGACTTCTTATCGACCATTCGATCTCTTCCAAAGTGATCTCGGATGCTGACTCCTCGGAGTCGGTCACAGACTCAGTCGTGGTGCCAGCATCCGGGATATTATCATACATTTCTCTAAAATATTCACTCCATCGCGCTAATACCTCTTGTGGGTTAGCAAGAACGTCCCCTGCTTTAGATTTTATTCTTTCCATTCTGGAAGCTGACGAACAACCCCGAGACTTCTTAACCTCTCTCCAAAAGAGTTTGGTATTCGCCTCGAAGTTCTCCGTCAGCTTCTCTTCTTCTTTCAATTTTATTCTTTCACGCTTCTCTTTCACTAAAGCTTTGGTTTCATTCTTGCAGAGGCGATAAATTTCTTTCTTCATCTCTTTCATACTGTCATTCTGTTGCAAGGAAGCAACATAATCCAGCCAGGCTTTTCTCTTTCTCTCTACGCTGGATTTAACATCCGCGTCCCACCATTCATCACCTTTCGTTGTTATGTGCCTCTTCGCGCATCCACATGCTTCTTTTGCGCTTTCCACTATACTTTCTTTCATACTATCCCAGTCATTATCCACATCTAAGTCGGAGAAGTCCGCTTTTGCAAGCCTTTCTTCGACTAGGCGCGCATACATACTCCTTACACTAACATCTTCCAATTTTTCACACTTTATTCTTTCAAGCTCCCCGAAATTGGTACGCACTCGCCAGTGTCTCCACTTCTTGAAAAGGCCCACAAACCGGCTTATCACCAGGTAGTGGTCCGTTTCAAGAGTGGGGCCTCTGTAGGCTCTTGTATCCATTATTCTGTTTCGGAGGCGACTTATTCTATTCTAATGAGGACATTGATATTATTACAAAGTTCCATTACCTTCGGGCATCGTTGGAAGGGTCAGCTGCCGTGGTAATCCAATCCATACAGTTTTGTGCACTGAACTACAGCACTGCCTGGAAGCTGTTATGCGACAGGTACGACAATAAGCGTCTTCTGATTCAAAATCACGTTTCATCAATATTTAACATAGATAAAATCACACGAGAGTCGTCATACAATTTGAAACGGATGATGGATCAATTCACGAAAAGTATACGCACTTTACAGGCACTAGACGAACCTGTCCAGCACTGGGACACACTTCTCATTTCTATACTCGCACATAAACTAGATTCCAAAACGTTTCGCGAATGGGAAGAATTTAAAGGCCGTTTAGATTATACATTGCTGATAACAATGCATCATTTTGTTCAATTCATTAAAATGCGCACGGATCTTCTTGAAACTATTGAACTATCACAATCCACATCGCAGCAAAACAACAACACGGTCACTAAACCATCTAAACATAAAGCGATGGTATCGGTAGACAGTTCTCAAAAAACTAACAGCAGTAGTTTAATAAAATCAACGAGTTCATGTCCCAGGTGTAGTGGTGATCACAAATTAATTAACTGTCCGCAATTCTTATCACTTACTAATGAAACACGTCTTCAATTATTGCCTGGTTATAAAGTATGTCTCAATTGTTTTAATAGTGAGCATTATGCAAATAAATGTAAAAAATCAGGATGTAACTTATGCAAGCGCCGGCACAATACCCTTATTCACGTCGCCGAATATAATGTACTAAAACCGGTTATGCATCGCGAGCCGCACGTTGATAAGATATGTTCATCCCCCTCCACGGAAGGTGCTAATCCCGTGGCACTCGCTGCAAACGTCTCGGCTTCCAGTAAGCGCTGCGACGGCCAACAGGTCAATGTTCTCTTATCTACGGTTTTAATTAGATTATTCGACGTGAATAATCGTGAGCACATAGCACGCGCTGTGCTTGATAGCGGGAGCACTTCCTGTTTGATGACGTCTGATTTACATCAAAAACTTAACCTGCCGTATAGTCATATAAATGAATCAATATTAGGCATTAATAATGGAACATCACACATTAATAAAATGTGTTTCGTGCCCATGATGTCGCTTAGCGGAGACTTTGCGACTAATTTAAAATGCTTCGTGTTGCCATCGCTAACAGACAATGTACCGAGCCGTTCTGTCGACTTACGTGAACTTAATATTCCTACGAATTTACCATTGGCAGATCCTAGTTTTCACGAGCCGGCAGCAATCGATATAATACTAGGCGCGGATATTTTCTGGAAAGTTATAGGCACACAGAAACTTAATTTAGGTTTTGGTAAACCAATTTTATGCGAAACTAAGTTAGGGTGGATAGTTTCCGGCCCAATTATAAATAAACAAAACCATTGTTTGTCACAATCATTTAAATGTCATTTTTCTGTGGTCAATCCAGATTCTGTTAGTTCTAATGATAGTATTCAAAATCAGCTAACACTGTTTTGGAGCCTCGAAGAAGTGAGTCAACGTTCTGACTATTCGTCAGAGCATAGATTGTGTGAAGAACATTTCATAAATAATACAACGAGAGTAAATGGTCAGTTTTGCGTAAAAATTCCTTTGAAGGAAAATCCTAGTATATTAGGTAATTCTTTGCATAGGGCTGTGTTTTCTTTCTTTAGAACGCAGATTGTTGCGTGAGCCAACCCTGTGTAATATGTACCGTGAATTTATGACGGAATATGAGGCATTAGGGCATATGTCCGAGTGCAAGCTCAGCCAACACGATAATGCGCATTTTATTCCCCACCACGGTGTTTTACGCATGAACAGTAGTACTACTAAGTTAAGGGCCGTTTTCAATGCAAGTAGTAAGACATCTAACGGAGTTACTTTTAATAGTTTACAGATGGTAGGGCCTACGGTACAAGACGATCTTTTATCTATCCTTTTACGATTTCGGCTGCATAAATATATATTAATGGCAGATGTTGAAAAAATGTACCGGCAGATATTAGTCCATCCTGATGACAGACATTTACAACAAATAGTCTGGCGTGATAGTCCGAACAAACCGCTTATGGCATATCAATTAAACACGGTTACGTATGGCACCGCCAGTGCGCCTTTCCTCGCAACCAGATGCCTTAAACAGTTGGGTCTAGACTGTCAGGATAAAAGGGTTAGCGAAATTATATTGCATGATTTTTTCGTAGATGATCTGTTAAGTGGAGGAGATAACATTAATGAAGTCCTTAATTTACGCAAAATATTAACGTCAACTCTCGCTTCAGCTCACTTTCATCTTCGCAAATGGAAATCAAATGTCCCCACATTAGTATCGGAGACCTCTCAGTCACCATTAGATTTAAACATTGGCAACAATGAGCCAAGTAAAACTTTAGGTTTAGGATGGCGAGCTGAGTCTGATGAACTGTGTTTTCCAATTGGCATATTAATTTCAAAAATAAATACAAAGCGATCTATGCTTTCTATCATGTCTCAAATATTTGATCCCTTAGATATGGTTGCTCCCATAGTTATCAGTATGAAAATGTTATTACAGCAATTATGGTTACATAAATTATCTTGGGATGAACCGATACCATCAACTATAGAGGATGTTTGGGTCAATATCGTTAATAAATTACATCTTCTAAATAACATAAACATACTCCGTCGTATTGTACTTGATAAATACGAACTATTAGAATTTCATATATTTTCAGACGCCTCCGAAAAGGCATATGGTGCATGCCTGTACGTGCGCAGTATTGACACAAAGGGGAATATTATGATTAGACTTTTAATAGCTAAGAGTGGAGTCGCTCCTATTAAGCCTCTCACAATTCCAAGACTTGAGCTGTGTGGTGCTTTATTAGGTACTCGATTGTACGAAAGGGTCATCAATTCATTAAAAATAAAACCGGTACGTATTGTATTCTGGACTGATTCCACAATCTTATTAGGCTGGCTTAAAATATTACAAAGCAAGTTGCACACATTTGTACGCAATCGTATTGGGGTAATTTTAGACAAAACTAGCAATTGCGTCTGGCGACATGTTCCCACAGAACACAATCCAGCAGATTTCATTTCACGTGGCGTAAATGTTGAATGCCTTGAGTCCCTTGATATGTGGTGGTCGGGACCAGACTTTTTAAAGGAAACTTCCATCAACTGGCCTTCTAATTTTTCAGTTAATGAAGTATTACCAGAGACACGTGCTGAGATATCTTACCTTGCGACAGCTAACGACTCTTCTAAACTTACAAAATTAATTGATTTTGACAGATTTTCGAATTTGAATCGCCTTAAACGTGCGGTAGCATATTTACTGCGATTCAAAAATGCATGTCGGAAGCAATTACCGAATGAGAAATATCTATCTCATACCAAGTTAGATGATGCTTTAAATGTAATAATTCGTGTATCACAAGCAGAATCATTTATTGAGTATAATATTTTGATTAATAATAATAAATTACCTAATAAAAGTCCATTATTAAAATTCAATGTATTTTTAGATCAATTTAATGTTATGCGAGTAGGTGGTCGTCTTGGAAATTCTGATTTTGATTATGATAAGAAACACCCCATTTTAATACAGTCCACACATCGATTTTCTAAATTATTATTTGAACTTGAACATATCAAGCTTATGCATGCAGGTCCCCAATTATTACTAGCGTCAATCAGAGAAACTTATTGGCCTATAGGTGGCCGTAATTTAGCTAAAGCATGTTATCGCCGTTGCGTAAAATGCTCGCGAATGAAAGGCACTGTTATAGCTCCACTAATGAGTAGTTTACCACGGCAGCGTCTCTCCTCTGGAGGCTATCCCTTTAGAACCATTGGAGTGGACTACGCAGGCCCGATTTCCTCCGCCAGTCGTCAAGGACGAGGCTGTAGAATTGTAAAAGTGTACATCGTCATATTTGTTTGTTTTGCTACAAAGGCAATACACTTGGAGCTGGTGGGAGATTGAACAAGTAATAATTATTTATTAGCCCTGCGTAGGTTTATCGTCGTGGAAAACCCTCTCAGATTTACTCCGATAATGGCACTACCTTTGTAGGAGCATACAATGACTTAGCTAAGTTTCTCAAGGATAATGCTCAATGTTTATCTAGTGATCTGGCGAATGAGGGCATAGAATTCCATTTTATCCCTGCTTATTCACCATACTTCAGTGGCATTTGGGAGGCGGGTGTGAAATCCACCAAATTTCATTTAGTCTGAGTGTTGGGAAATTGTAACTTGAGTTATGAGGAACTAAATACTACTTTAGTCCAAATTGAAGCAATTTTGAATTCCCGGCCACTGACACCACTGTCGTCTCATCCAGAAGATATGATGCCCTTGACCCCTGGACATTTTTTAATTGGCCGCCCTCTTACTTCACTACCTATGAAGGACCTCCAGGATAACAATTTCACCTATCTAAATAAATTTCATCGTATCGAGCAGCTTCGGCAACATTTTTGGAAAAGGTGGAGCAAGGAATATATTTCAGAGCTTCAGTTGCGAACAAAATGGCGTACTGAAAATAGTCCTCTGAAAATAGATGCTCTTGTCGTGTTGAAGGAGGATAATCTTCCACCTTTAAAGTGGAAATTAGGGCGGATAGTAGCTGTACACCCTGGATCTGACAACGTAGCACGTGTGGCTGATATAAAAACCTCCAGCGGCGTCATTCGACGTTCATTCAGCAAAATATGTCCACTGCCCTTAGATGATGGATCAACGGTTGAAAGGCAAGCTTTCAACGCCCGCGGGCATGTTCGCGAAGTTAATCACACCGCAAATTTAATAGACAAAACGGAACGCACCGTTTAAATTTTTGACAGTTCAACGGTTAAAGGCTCCTTCCCCGTCTTCAAAAAACCTCAGTGAGACGTAATACACGTAGTTAACTATTTTTCAAGCTTTTCATTTTAATATTACCAGAAGAGTATCTTCATCATATTGAAATATAGTTTCTTCATTTTCTTAAGCCTGTGTAGCACAGCTGAACTGTAGGTAATCAGCTAGTGCCATTCAACGGAGTTCTTGTGACAACTCAAAAGGCCACATTTGACTATACAGTTCACATTTCTCACAAAACACATAATTACTACTCAAAAACTATCAATATCCTACAACTGTTGTTCATTTTAGAGTAATTTTACACATTTTTAGAAAATAAAACTGCACAGCACAACATCTCCTTTCAGTTCCCGCCAAAAACAAGGATCCTTATCATTTAGGTATGAAAAATTTGGGTATGAAAAATAGATGTTGGCCGATTCTCAGACCTACCCGATATGCGCACAAAATTTCATACAAATCGATTTAGCTGTTTCGGAAGAGTTTGGTAATAAACACCGCGATACGAGAATTTTATATATTAGAAAGATATTTCTTAATAAAAACTGTTTTTATTTTGAATATTTGCAATAATCATTTACAATTTTTAAAATAAAAAAAAACTAATATACTAATATTATCTATAAACAGCTTAATTTACAAAAAAAATAAGAAAAATTACAAATATGTAGTAAATGGGTCCCAAATCACTGTCAGTTGGGAAACGCTCCCAAAATGCTGGCCGCGTTTTGGAATTTCAATTCAAATTCAATTTTTTTTCCAAAATAAGTTCCACTGGAGAACATTTTAAGGTTATTTAATTTAAAACTTTAATCTACTTCCTATACTTGACGGCTTCTATGGTTGAGCGCGTAATAGCCGGCCGAACTCGCCGGAACACAGAGGCTTTGTGTTCGAATTCTGGCATGGTAAATTTCGAAAACGAACTTTCTACTATTTACTATGGTCTGGGTGTCTGGGATCGGTCTCAAACAGCGCGTTCCATCAGTAGCTCACAACGGCCAAAATGCTCCATTATGTGGTTGTGGCGAAAACGTCACTAATGACGTCATCATTTTTGATCACACAACACAACGACCCATGTCAAGACGTGGGTCGAATAACCGTTCCACTTGGGTTTACGATTGTAACGCCGGCAAGCAAGTGGAACGGGAAAAATCGCAGTCGTGAGCGTGGTCGTTATGAGTCTCTAATGGAACGTGGCCTATGTGGTACGTTGTATATCACCATGTTTTTATTTTTTTATTTTTTGAGGCAGGGGAAATGCATTTCGCATACTACCGGGTCCTTTACTAGGGATTAGACCAAAGTGACGAGAGGTGACTCCACGAATGGGTACCAGAGTCAAATCGCCGGCTTGTGTGGAGACTCGAATACTCAATACTCCACTAAAACCACCCTCCTCCCATGTGCCCCGCGCTTATGGCAGGAAGAGCGTGAGACTTAGAACGTAGTTACGCCCACGCTGATCCTAGCGCATCAGTGCTTGAGAATGCCCCGGAAGAGGCAAACTCACTTCGTCAACAGGGGTGAAGACTCCTCTCCTGCAACGGTATTACGGGAGGAGATCTTACGCATATCTGCGCCTCCGGGACCCCGACTGACGTCGGTACCCGCGAGACGCATGCGCACTTCTCTCCCTTTCTCGTTCTGCGGCCTCCTTTTGAGACATGACAGTCTCGCAGAAATTGGCCTCGCCCACCCAAGGGTCTCGAATTCATACGTTGTATATCACCATATAACAAACGTAACTAGCTTTACTTGGGGATATACAATGTATGTGTTTAAAAAAGCAAGTGAGGTGTGTAAGAATAAGCTTAAATGGCGCTCTGTTGTTCGTGCCTACCCCGCAAGGAAACTGGCGTCAAGTTATGTATGTATGTATGTATGTGTTTAAAAAATCTATAATTCTGTATACACCGCTTCGCAACGTATTTTTTTTATTATCGTCATCCTCTTTCTCTCTGGACAGAGCTCTTATACGCTAACTTATCTTATCCCTGCAGGAACGGAGAAAGAATACAATTTCCTGCGGCCGGGCGGCCTGTCGTGAGAGGCGACAAAACAACCCACAGCCAGGTGGTAGGGCATTTGCCTAAGGTAAATATTTTTTTTTTTTTTTTTTTATTGCTGGAGTTCAGCAGACAGGCAGACGGCCCACTCGATGGAAAGCGGTTACCATCGCCTATGGACATTTGCAACACCAAAGGTGCTACAAATGCGCTGCTGCTCTCTTAAGGGAAACTGGAACCTGGTCACTAATGCCGGAACACAACTCAAGGTTGTTATGGCGACATACTTTAGACCAGGGGTGGTAGCCATCCAGTCGGGCAAATGCCCTACCACCTGGCTGTGGGTTGTTTTGTCGCCTCTTACGACAGGCCGCCCGGCCGCAGGAAATTGTATTCTTTCTCCGTTCCTGCACGGATAAATAAAAATAGCCTAAGTTGCTCTTTATAACATCAGGGGGGATGTTGAAGATCGCGCGAAGTGGAGTAGAAAAAGTAGAAAAACGGACCCTGGTCGTCGCAGTGAACGGTCCGAACACAACCGGGATTTAACACGCGGATGATGATGATGGTGATGCTTCTTATAACATCAGGAACATCGTATCCCCGATGCGGGCCCCCGCTCCACCCTCGCGGCGTTCGGGTCGCCCGACCCGCCCGCCGGCCAAGCTACTCAGTTAATCCTGCAACCTTGTGACGTACGCATGTATGTAGGAACTCACGCGCCGGCCTGCGCGCCGCGCGTTCGGGGTTCGTTCAGTAGGTTTATTCATTAAAACAAGTTTACCAATCAAGCTTTATTATTTCAAGTGCCGCTATAATAATTGGCAGCCCAACGTGTGGCACGAAATATAGTGTTTTAAAACAGTTTTAGTGTGTTCTAGTTATAAACTTTGCGATACCTGTGTGTGCCGATACGTTTGTTCCGCGTTTGTTCTGAGTTAGTACTCAACGCGACGTTTAGGTGGCTATCGTAAGTCTAGAACTAAACTGTAGGTTCGTGATTTAGTACCTAATGACCTAACGTGTTCTGAATAGGTTTCTATAGGACTTGTGAGTGAAATACACGTTCGTACGAGTGTGAGTGCTCGACGTGTTTGGACTTGTTTGAACTTGTTCGGACTCATTCGTTTTTATTCAAACTTGTTCGTACTTTTGCATACTTGTTTATAACTTAAGTTAGTACTTTGAATAAACCTAGGTACCCTAAAACGGTTCAAATGTTTATTTGTGTTTGTTTTACGTGACATTTTGATTTAAATTTAATTTATTGTTTTATATAAAGTGACTATAAGTATAAAGAACTAGAAATTAGTGTTTATTTTCATATATGTAAGTACATACGTACGATGGTTCCGTAAGTACTTTTGGACTTATTTATACAGGACTGTACTTACCTACTAGTTGGAATAATTTTGGAAGAATAATTTTATACAAAGACTTTTTTTTTTCGTTAATTGGAACATTGTGTTTTGTGTACAGACAGTGTTGTTTTCCAATTTAAGACTTTTAGTGTCAGACTGTTTTGAACTTAGAACTTTATTTTCAAGTTATCTTTTATAGTTGAAGTTATTGTTTATTTAGGCTACGATGAACAATTATTTTGTGTTGAACTATATTGTGTTTTCCGTTTGTCTTGGTGATCGGACAATTTATCACCGTGGAAACATAGAGTTTTCCGATTAGGCATTATGGTGCTTACACGGTCTGGTGCAACCAGTGACGGGATGGATCAGCATATACCCTCTGTGGATAGGGGTATCGCTGGAGAGTCTGAGACTCTCTTGTCCGCGTCCGGCGTGGCTCATGTGCCGCCGGGCGCGCCTCCACCGCCTACTGCGGGCCCTAGCGGGGCCTCCACCTCTGCTGCGCCGTTTGCGCAGTCGCCGGCGCCGTCTGTTCAACCGGGAACTCCAATAGTTATGACGGATCAACACTTGGCGTATCTTTTGTCTTTGATACGCGCTCCAGCTTCACCGCCTGCGCCTGTTACGAGTGCCTTGTCTGGTAACTTTGCAAATTGCTCATCGCGCTTCGACGGTGCAAAAGGGAGCGACGTTTTAGCTTTTGTCGACGCTATAGAAATATATAAGGAATGCGTCGGTATAGAAGATCACATAGCCTTGCGAGGCTTACCAATGCTTTTGTCTGGTCTTGCAGCAACCTGGTGGCAAGGTGTGAAAGCATCTGTTAATAGTTGGCCTGATGCCATAGAATTATTAAAGCAAACTTATGGTCCTCGTTTGCCGCCACACAGGGTTTACCGGAAAATATTTGAACGGGAACAAGGCGATGAGCCTACCGATATTTTCGTCTGCAAAATAAGAGCATTGTTAGCACAGTTGCCGTCGACTGCTATCTCTCAGGAAGCTCAGCTCGACATGGTGTATGGGCTACTGCATAAGAGAATAAGGGAGAAGATATGTCGTAAATCTTTTATGTCTTTCTCTGAGCTATTGGAACAGGCCCGTTCTATTGAAGATATTTTAGATGAAGGCCGTAGCTCTCAGCAGTCACAGCTTAGAAAGAATAAGGAATCAGTGACTCCGATTGTAGACACAGCATATCCAGCAGTACCAGCTTCGTCCAGTAAAGCAAGTAGAGCTCGTTGCTATTATTGTAAGCAATTCGGCCATTTGAAAGAGGAGTGCCCGAAGCTGTTATCTAAGAAGTCGTTTCCTGGTAACATTAAGAAAGAAGAAGACAGTTTGACACCTTCAGTAACATGCTTTGGATGCGGCACGCCTGGTGTTATACGAGCTAATTGCTCTACTTGTAAGAATAAACAGGAATCGTCTGCTTCTATTTCCGCTTTCCAGTCAATTGCCGCTATTGGAAGCGAGGTCATTGACCCGCGTCAGAGACCCGTAGTGGAATTGGAGATTTATGGTGCTCGTGGAAGTGCGTTGTTTGATACTGGTGCAAAGCAATCGGTTGCTAGTGAAAGTTTACGTGCACATTTAGTGAAACACGGTCATAAGTTCGATAAAACGTGTACTAGTGTTAAGTTAGCTGATGGTTCATGTAAAAATCTTGTAGTAGATGTAGCTAAGGTGGATGTAAGGGTGCCGCAGGGGCCTGTCGTTCCCACTCTTTTTATCATTTTGCCTGGTGCAACTGATACCTTGTTAGGTATGAATTTTTTATTAGACGCAGGTGTGGTACTTGACTTTAAAAATTCTCGTTATACTTTTAGTCATATACCGCGATATTTTACGATGAGATTTGAACCAGAGGTAGGTTCCCATTTTGGGTCGGATCAACGTCAACGGCTCTCGGAACTCCTGAATGATCAAGAGGACATTTTTACTCCAGGGGGAGCGCCAACTTCTTTTGCGCTGCATCGTATAGATACGGGCGATGCTACGCGAATCACTAATCAACAGCGTCGGAGGAAGATTTACGCCGATAGGGGGCGTCAACCCGCACCAAGCTACAAAATTGGTGATTTAGTTTTGGTTTCGGCCCACGTTTCCAGTAATGTTGACAAAGGGGTTACTAGTAAGTTTACGCCCAGACGACTGGGACCGTTCAAAATAGCTGAGTTAGTTAGTCCTACCACCTATAAAGTAGTAGATAATAATGGAAACACTACTAAGTACCACGCTAGTGCTCTCACTTTATATCAAGGAGATTCTGCCGTAATTCAGAGTAGGAGGAGGGGTAGGCCTTCCAAAGCCAAGTCCTCTCCCGGGGTGTCCGAGGACTTGGAGGGGGAGACTATAGCGCGGCAAGTATGTAAAAGCGCTGGAAGTATACGTGTTGGGAACATCGTATCCCCGATGCGGGCCCCCGCTCCACCCTCGCGGCGTTCGGGTCGCCCGACCCGCCCGCCGGCCAAGCTACTCAGTTAATCCTGCAACCTTGTGACGTACGCATGTATGTAGGAACTCACGCGCCGGCCTGCGCGCCGCGCGTTCGGGGTTCGTTCAGTAGGTTTATTCATTAAAACAAGTTTACCAATCAAGCTTTATTATTTCAAGTGTGATTTTCAACATTTAATTAATATTTGCATGCCTGAAAGGGCAAAAACATGTGAAACAAAATAACATATTTTCATCTAATGTTTTTACTAGCCATGTTTTTAAGCAAATAAATGATTTGATTTGATTTGAAGAACGTTAGGAATTACTTGAAGCTTTTTTTATATAAATCGCCTTCTTCTTTCCTGGTTTAGGAAAGAGGGTCATAATTTTCTTTTTTCTGTCTTTTTGTATCTGAAAACCTTGTAGTGTATTGGGTTACCGCGAGCTACTGGCCTTCTTAATATACAAGGAAATCCTGGATTCCACAATTTTATAATATACAAGCATTCACCCGCGACTCCGCCCACATTTAAACAGGTTTAAATAAAAACCAGCGCAAGCTTATTTACTTATCTGCCTAAAGTCACATCACACCAATATGTACTGTAAAAGCCATCTAGGGTTAGGTGCTGACCGGGATCTTGGAGTAAAGGAGAAACTGGTTCAGGACGTAACTTTATATTCTCTTAAAAGACAATTTCCAAGACATGTGGTAATTAATTCTAGTGTTTTTAATGTAAATTCTTTCCCTTCCTTTATACCTTCCTGTCCGTCCTTATTCTCGCCGCAACGGAAGTGAGAATGTCACAACCATTTCGTAACTTATAAAAAAACGCTACGACAACCTAGACTGTGCGCACATCTCGCGAAGTGGCAAAATATATAAATAAATATTCTTTATCCGTGCAGGAACGGAGAAAGAATACAATTTCCTGCGGCCGGGTGGCCTGTCGTAAAAGGCGACTTAACAACCCACAGCCAGGCGGTAGGGCATTTGCCCGACTGGATGGCCACCACCCCTGGTCTAAAGTATGTCGCCATAACAACCTTGAGTTTTGTTCCGGCATTAGTGACCAGGTTCCAGTCTCCCTTAAGAGTGCAGCAGCTCATTTGTAGCAACTTTGGTGTTGCAAATGTCCATGGTAGGCGATGGTAACCGCTTTCCATCAAGTGGGCTGTCTGCCTGTCTGCTGATCTACTGCAATAAAAAAATAAAAAAAATAAAAAAATTAAAGACTCGTCGGACCTGTTGCAGGGGATTGAAGAAGTAGAGAACCAAGAGCAGCAGCATACAGTGAGTTCCTTCTACTCCAAAAAGTGAACTTAAACCTAATTATACAGTTCATAACAACCCCTACTTAAATGACGAGTTTATTTTAATACCGACATGTATTGTTACTTTTTTCGCTGGCGTCCAATATCCTTAAGACGGCCTTGTGTTTCGTAATTGTAGTATTAAATTTACGAAACTCAAAGCTAGTAGTGTGTATTTATCGTAACAGCTGGCAACACTGGCGTAAGTTAATCGCTTTTCAGGAGTCTTCGATAGATTTGTTTCAATTTAACACTAATACCCACGCGACTGGGGGTGGAATGGGGTGGCATAGATTCGTAACGAAAATACTTTCAGCCCGATTTTTAAAATTTGATTATTTATTTCTATTTGTTTACTGTAGATATAAAGATAACATTTTATTGTTCACCAAATAAACAATTAAAACTATGCACGATTATAATACTACCTTTTTATCTTCTTCACACGGTTTAAAATATTTTATATATGTATTTTTTTTATTAATGATTAATATATTATATTATATATTGCATATAGATATATGTTTATTATGTTTAAATCGATGCATTTTATTACTATATCTTATATATATATATATATATATATATATATATATATATATATATATATATAGTAACTATGAATTAAAATGCCAATATATAAAATGCCATTAGAATTACTATAGAGCTTATTAGAACTATACAAACACGTATAACACAGGTACAAATATAACCGAACACAACAAGTCCAAACGTAATGCAGAAGGTCGTAATTCAATAAACGCGCAAAGTCCGTCACTATTAGATCCCCGATTGTAGTACACACGTCTCGCTTCGCTCGTGGTTCTCGCTCGACTGCCTCTCCCTCCATCAGGTCATCGTTTTATACTGCACAAATACAATGTCCCCTTATCTAAGTCGATTTAATCCGCCACACCTGGCTAATGGCTCGGCCGCGAACTACCAGAAGAGGGTATAATAAAACAATGGGCTGTTTTATAATCACAATTTTTAAATACAAAGTAAACAAAAGAAGACGGTCATAAAAGAGTTACAATTAGTTTAAATGCCGGCAGGTAATAAAATGTGTTTTGTTTCATATATGCAGGTGGATTTTGTTTTTGTCAGGACCTGAGTTGTAACAATATTTATATATATGGTATAGTATAGTATTAATATTTTTACTATTAAAAATGTAAGTAATCGTACAATAATTATGTATACCACCATCGCCACTCCTAATCGGCAATATTCTTGCCACGGGTTGTCTGGAAGAGATCGCTTTTTAACGATAAGACCGCCCTTTGTACACAATTAGAATAAAACTAATTCGTAAAGTTTCTGTAATGACGTACATTAAAGTGTTATCTATCTATCTAAAACAAAGTTGCTTATCGCGCCTATATCCGCTAACTCCTAAACCATGCAACGGATTTTAAGCCGTTTTCAACATCAGTTAGGTAATTTATCACAGACAGTGTACGTATTATATACAAAACCGAATTAAGTTTTTATTGAAGTAAAATAGTAACTATTTACCAAACTTTCACTAAACTCTAGATTTTAAATAAAATATAAAGATATTTCAAATATTTATAAAGCTTATAAACATCGTTAGGTTTTTTTAAACTTGACTTTTATTTTTTTTATTTTTCGAATTATAATCCAAAATTATTAAGGTTTAACGTCTAGACTTTTGTTGTTATATTAGTTTGTATATATATCGATCTAGATATGTAATATCAAAAAAATTGCGGTGACTATCTGTAATCCAAAATATGATAAAATAGCCGTTCTTCTTATCCCCAAAATTTTTGAAAACGAAACTTTAGTGAAAAAGGCGATTTTTCTGTTGGTATTTTTACCCAAACAATTTTCATTGAACGCGTGGGTTGATTTATTTTGCCCATACACCCCCATCTCACCCTCTCTTCTCCCCAATCCACATTCCTATAAAAGGACATTTTCGTCTTGAAACAACATCAGTACACATCCAACAATCAAACAAACAGCATCAAACAAAACAAAAACAAAATTGTAAAAATGTATCAATTTTTAATTTACACCATTTTCATTTTCGTCGCCGTATCGTGCAATGATGTCAAAGTAAGTATTAATTTAGAAAAGAAAGAAAGAAAAAATTAGTTTGAAGAAATAGCGACGCACTACGTTGCTGACATGTATTTTAAAAATAAAAACATCCTGAGAATTAGCACGCTGCGTTTTCAGCAAACAAGTTTTGCACTCAGCTAATTGCTGTGCCGGCATAATATCCGACACAACGTTGATTTTCAATGCAAACCTTCCTTTTGGCCTGATACTAAAAGGACCTGAATATTTTATGAATTTAATTTAAAAACTATTTAATCTGTAAATAATAATATATACCAACATAAAATAAACAGCATAAGTATTTTGTTAACTTTATGATTTAAATAAAAAATAAATCTCATGCTTGTCTATACTGTAACATGCTTGTATGTATATTGCGCATAACAACGTGTATCGATTCATCTAATCGAATATGATCGGATACAGCGATTGTCTACTATTATTGCCACGTCACTGATATGAGGCAACAATTCTCTTTGGTATAACGGAGTTTTTGGCGGGAACTGAAAGGAGATGTTGTGCTGTGCAGTTTTATTTTCTAAAAATGAGTAAAATTACTCTAAAATGCACAATAGTTGTAGGATATTGATAATCTTTTAGTAGTAATTATGTGTTTTGTGAGAAATGTGAACTGTAAAGTCAAATGTGGCCTTTTGAGTTGTCACAAGAACTCCGTTAAATGGCACTAGCTGATAACTTACAGTTCAGCTGTGCTACACATAGGTTTAAGAAAATGAAGAAACTACATTGAATCTAAGATCTGGCATAAAGGCCTAGCTGCCAAGCCATAAAATCCAAAAAAAATATCTTTGGTATAACCTATAAATTTTTCATATGATATACTGTAACGTAAATATTACAAATTGTTATTATATTCTACTTTTCTACTATATAAACTTAAGCTGATGTCAGGCAGAATAACAAATTACTCGAAAGAAACAATTTGTTTGAAAGGTACTAAACTAAAAGCATGGGACGGTATTCAATAACATTAAATGATTCAAGTTTCTTGTTTATGTGTATCACTTTGGTTGATTCTAAAATAAACATTCTGAAATCGGCTTTCCACAGTTCATTCGTCTTTCAATTTGGTTAAAAGAACCAAAGTGATCCATATAAACATAAAATTGAGTCATTCAATGTCGTTGAATGATGTTTAATTACTTCAATTCCGCGACTTTCAACCAAATAAAATCAATTTGGTTAACCAGTATAGTTGCATATCATTACCTATACGTAACTTAAAAGTAAAAGTTTTTGTTTGTTACAACTCCATTCATTCTTTGAAAAGTAATTGTAATACAATTTCTATATGCTGTTAAAAAAAAAGCCTGACATAATATATAAGTAATTCATTATTATGAAAAAATCTTTTTTAGCTAGACGTGTTGCTGGGGAGTCTCTTACCGCTTCTTCCTTTGAACAGCGATAACACATTGCGAAGTGGTGTACATAGAATAGGAAGTAGATTTAAAATTTGACTTACATGTATGACCTACAATTTATTATCTCTTTCAGTTATATACTATTCATAAAACAATTAAATTACATATAATCGAATACAATACAAGAAAACTTAACTTATTTGTATTGTATTCTACCCATAGTCTTTCAAGACTATAAGTATGTATGTATGTATTTTCTGTATTATTATTTTTCTGTATTTTTTTCTATGTAACGTTGGTGTACAATAAAGTGTATTGTATTGTATGTATGACCTTTAAATAGTGTTCTCCAATTGAACAAATTTTCAATAAAAACTTTTGAATTTGAATAAGTGTAAATTTAAAATTTTCTAGAAAAAAATGCACCGATTGCAAGATGTTGTAAAATTATTTATTTTTTGCTCTTTAGTTACTTTTGAAGCCGGTTTCTTTTTTAATCGAAAATGTTTATATAAAACTCCCTTTGTTTCAGGATGAGGGTTCTGACAGAGGAGCTCACAGCGACAGAGGCGCCCTCTGGTTTGGACCAAGACTCGGCAAGCGATCGCTCAAAATGGCCACTGAAGACAACAGGTAACTACTGCAAATATTCTGGTTCTCACACTCAGGGGCAGCGTAAAGCGTGGGTGACGTGGGCATCACCTACAGCCTCGCAGTCTTAGGAGCCTCGCGCCTCAAACACAGGACAAGTAAATTTTTTGGTCGCGTTTAAAATTTCGAAAAACTTTATTCGTCGCAAAACAATAATCCTTACTCATACCAAATTCATTTTTATTTCGGCTTATTAGCCAGTTTCAATTGTTTTATAAATCCATCCTTATACATTTAAAAGGATTTGTAAAACCTCTGATAATGAATCAAAGGTCTTTACAAAATGTACGTTGCTCAGATAAAATTTAGGTCTTGCTCCGCCACTGCTCGTAAACTCCTTTGCTGGCAGAGAAGCATGTTTATTTGCCCCAGAAAAAAATATATTAACATGGCAAGTGACCCGATGGGATGTCATTGGTGCCCTGGAGGATGGGTCGCCCCTTAGTAAGGGATGCATCTTGCGTCGACACTCTGGCGGCATTCCATCTTCCAGCCACTAGCATGTCAGCCGGCAAGGCTGTTGTACAACAGGAGGCCCTGAAACGCCACAAATATTCCGCCATCGGAAATGGCCACATATTTGCGGCTTTTGAGGTTAAAACACTGGAATCATGGACGCCTGAGACGCACAAACCGAGACATAGCGAAACGCCTGGTAAACGTCTCACGTGACCAAAAGACTGAACCATACGTCGGGCAACGCATTAGCGTTGCCATTCAGCGAGGTAATTTGGCCAGTCTTTTGGGAACGTTTCCAATTAACAGCCGGTTAAAGCCGGAACCGGTTAAAGTCCATTCCAAACCGGTGTATAGTAAAAAAAAGTTCGTTAAATAGATTCTATTGAATAAACCGGTTACAATGGCTTCTAACACAGCACATCTTCTATGCGTAACCATATGGTAGAACAACGATTCAGTCACATTATATTAACAGATATTAATATTAGAAATGGTTATCGTATTAATAAATTAAACTTCTCGCAGATTAAACTGGTTCATAGGAGTTTGTTTGTATCAATTAATTCATAATTAAAAGGTCTTGTTATAATTTAATGTCGTATTATCTAAGTTAATAATTTATTTCATTAATATAAACTATATGCACAAAGGAAATTAAACATTACAAATAAAAATAAATGAAATATCTGTAATTCAGTTCATTTGTTTATGATGATTTTACCGAGCTCTTCATGTGAGAAATCATATATGTGTATACACGGGGTAGTGAGGATTATAAATAGCCAATAATATGTGCAAATATATTTTCATAATGTACACAAGGTTTTAAGCCAATATTAATTAATGCCTTTATCGCAAACACTTTGAACTTAATTTAAAAAACTTATCTTAACGTTTCAAACCCGGTTAAATTTAGGATCTTGCTAATCGTCAGCTGAAACTAAGTTTCTTTTGTCCATGTTAAAAGATTATCTAGTCGTCCAGTTAGCGGACGATTATTATTCATCCGGTTAGCGGACGACTAGACACTTCGTTAAATTGAAACCGGTTCAAATCCATGATGCTTACGATTTTATATGTTGTACAGGTAATTTGCAGCCCAATTGAAAGCTTAATATTTAATTTTTGCAGACCTTACCTCAGACTGCTCGAAGCCGCCGACGCATTGAAATTCTACTACGACCAACTTCCATTCTACGAGAGCCAAGCCGACGAACCTGAAACCAGAGGTATCCTTATAAAATTAGATAATTTAATAATAATAATCATTCTTTTCTATGTTCCCTTAACATTGCGATGGGCAGACGCCATGGTCCCCATATTCCCAGACCCCTAGTACCACTAGCAGTTCACCCCAATAACCCGGTACTTTTTGTCCTCATTTCCCACAATAGTCCTATACTGGCCGGGGCTGGTCCTTGGGTGCATTATCATATGGTGTAGACAGGGATTTTTTTATTTTTTTATTGCAAGAGTTCAGCAGACAGGCAGACGGCCCACTGAATGGAAAGCGGTTACCATCGCCTATGGACATTTGCAACACCAAAGGTACTACAAATGCGCTGCTGCTCTCTTAAGGGAGTCTGGAACCTGGTCATTAATGCCGGAACATAACTCAAAGTTGTTATGGCGGCATGCTCTAGATCAGGGGTGGTAGCCATCCAGTCGGGCAAATGCCCCACCACCTGGCTGTGGGTTGTTTAATCGCCTCTTACGACAGGCCGCCCCAACGCAGGAAATTGTATTCTTTCTCCGTTCCTGCACGGATAATAGGGATAATCGCCGGTCGGTGTCACGCCACATTTACATTAAATTTGTCGAGGGGCCTCTACGTGTTGGCCTTCCCATGGCCCCACGCAAGCCCTCCAAATGTCCGGACCATTTTTATGGCCCGTGGTCTTGAAAGACATACAAAAATAATGATTCTTCTTTCATGACTCATATCTGCAGCAAACCACTAAGTCATTATTTCATTTTGGATGTTTCTCCATTACAGTAACCAAGAAGGTGATCTTCACCCCCAAAATCGGCCGCAGTCTGTCTTCATACCAGGACAGGAGCTACTACGACAACGTTGAGTTTACTCCCCGTCTCGGCAGGAGGATGACTGCAGAAACTGCATCAGCACCTGCCGAGCAGGAATAGTGAGTATTACATACCACGTATCTTAGATTTTTATTTCTTGAAATAGACAAACGGGCAGACGTCCCTTCTGAAGGAAGCTTACCATCGCCTCTGGATATTTGCAGCACCAAAGGGGTTACAAAAGCGCTGCTGCTCTCTCAGGGGATACTGGAGCCTGACCACTAATACCGAAACACAACTCAAGGTTGTTATGGCGGCATACTGTAGACCAGGGGTGGTAGCCATCCAGACAGGCAAATACCCTACTACCTGGCCGCACATTATTTTGTCGTCTCTTACGACAGTCCGCTCGGTCGTAGGAAATTGTATTCTTTCTCCATTCCAGCACGGATAAATCTATCTAAAGGAAAACGGACAGCGCTATTTACTGTCATCGATTCTACCATTGCCAAGTACAATACAGTTCGGCTCCAGTAGAGCCGTCACGTTAAAGATAGTAAACGCCTTCGGTAATAAGACGTCATTTAATACGGCGTGGTGTGACCATCTGCCGACAAATAATATATTAACTGAAAGAGACATAATTGTATATTAAATATTATTATTCTAAGAGCATCAGAATCAGAATAATATAATCATAAATCATAAAGACAACAAAACGCTTGTAACCAAAACTACAAAAAACTTGCATGCCGGAAGCAGCGCGCTCGAGGAGGCACCTCCTGTGAGGTTCGACCTCGGCTCGACCGCTGCGGGGGATTGACTCTATATTGAGAATTAGCCGTAAAAGGCTGAATGTGCTAAGCCAACAGGCTGAAGTGATTATATGGGGACCAATTATCGACTCCGCCGGCGGAGCCGATCCTAGTCTATCATTACTACCGCTTCGCAATGTGTTATAGCTGGAGGAGAAGAAGCGGCGGAAGAAACTCTCCAGCAACACGCCTATGCTAATCTTGTATGGCTACTTGTGTCTGTAGTGAGTGAGTGAGATTGGTGGGCCTTACCTTTGTGTAAGATGATCCGAGCCGGGGGCTCTCCAGCGTCTGTTTTGTCTGCGTCTGTTATGCCAGGCTGACGTTCTGAGCCTCGGGGGGTTCATAATCGCGAGGAGACGGGTGATTTCATCGGGCTCGTCAATAAGTACATTGCGAGGGCGACGATTTCTCGTGAGAGCGTTCGGTGTGGGTTTGTAGTTGACCGTTTCCCTATGTATTTTACTAGCTGTACGACTTGTAAATATTTGTACATAAGGTTACCGTTTCCAAAATAAAATAATTCACTTTAGTTCACATCAGCACTCGACAGTGAATACTACTCTCTGTCATCTGAAGTATCATTTAACTTTTACGTCTCGCTCCTACAAAGTCATCCAATATATCGTGGTGTGACCATGTGTTGACACTAAGGGAGCAATAAAGATTCTGGTATCCTGGATCTAGTATTTCTATCCCGCAGAAACATTTGTGTGATGTAAACATACCAGACACCGATTATCCGTACAGGAACGGAGAAAGAATACAATTTCCTGCGTTGGGACGGCCTGACGTAAGAGGCGACCAAACAACCCACAGCCAGGTGGTAGGGCATTTGCCCGACTGGATGGCTACCACCCCTGGTCTAAAGTATGTCGCCATAACAACCTTGAGTTGTGTTCCGGCATTAGTGACCAGGTTCCAGTCTCCATTAAGAAAGCAGCAGTGCATTTGTAGCACCTTTGATGTTGCAAATGTCCATAGGCGATGGTAACCGCTTTCCATCAAGTGGGCCGTTCTGCCTGTCTGCTGAACTCCTGCAATAAAAAATAAAAAAAAAGACACCAGACGCAGATTTCTGGCTAAAGAAATCTATCAACGTATCGATATTATAACGGATTTTTAAAATTCTTTATCAGCTACAACGCTCAACCTGAGGCCATCAGCTCCAGAAATCGTCTATTCTCCCCACGGCTTGGACGCACCATTTTCTCACCACGGCTTGGCAGAGAAATCAGCTACGGTAAGACATGTTGAAACTATGATCTAATTTCAGAAAATTTGCTATCTAGCTGCTGGGCTCAACGACCCAAAATCCCACTCCTTTCTGTTCAACGCTGTGTCCTGCTAGTCATAGGCTTGAAGCTCGCACAGATCAGCGTCCACTACGTCAGTCCAGTGATATCTGGGGCAACCAACTGGTCGCCGTCCCGTGAGTCAGCTCAGATAGGCTCTTTTTAAGTAGCCAAGCCAGCGCAAGCAATGTTATTTGCTCTCGCCATATTGGGCTCATCCACCAGCTCTTCGATTTTGGCATTTGTACGAATCCGCCAGTTGCCATCGCTTCCCCGTATCAGACCCAGGATCTTTCTTACGTTTCTTTAAGAAAAAATTTGCTGATTTTTTTTCTACTATAACAACTTTAAACCGTTGTTAGGAAAAATTCCGGGGGATTCCCGGGATAAAAATTATCGCATATTTTAAGTTCTAGAATTTGCTATCGATCAGCAGAAACGACACCGAAATCGGCCCAGTAGTTTTTACGTGAATCCTGATCAAACAGACAAGATATCTAAATGCATTATCTTCTCCATGGTTTATATAGTTTATCCAGGTGGTTTTTTATTAATAGCTTTGAATCTATTAAGAAAAATCTACCGAAATCTAAACCATTCTTGAATCCACTTGAACATACACAAACAATTTCGTCAAAATCGGTCCAACTGTTTAGGAGTTCAGTCACATACACACAAACAGAAGAATTGTATATATAAAGATGTATCTATGTTTGTCCTCGTTTCTAAACCATTGATCAGATAGTGATGAAACATTGAGAAGCACTGAGGACGCCCGCGAGGGTTTTTGGCCCAAAAAACAGAACATACAAAAAAAATTACTTGACGTGGCATTGCAACGCATGCAACTGGTATATTTAATCCTAATATCCTCCTTACTTTAAGGAACGTTTTGAATTCCTTCGCCCCTCCACTTTTCACAATTTGCGCTCAGATACATATCGTAGACTCCTGACACCTCCACACCTCATCCTTTTATGATAACTCTTTTACAGTGCAGGCTGTCAAACTCTGGAATACGTTGCCTCTTACTGTCAGAGAGGCCCAAACTTTACCTACATTTCGGAACTCACTTAGAAAGTACTATCTGTCTTTAAATGAATATGTCTAATATATTAAACAAATTACTTATTTATAATTATATATTATATTAAAACACTCTGTATATACGCGAGCAAAACACTCTGTATATACGCGAGCAAAACACTTTGTATATACGCGAGCAAAACACTCTGTATGTACGCGAGCCATAGCCCAAAACCGGTTCGTCACGAGTCGGGCAAACAACATGTACGGCAAGCGCAGAACTGAATATTTAGTTCCGCGCTTGTTAAATGACTTACCTGTTGAGTTTAGGGAAAGCATTACACTAATAAATATTAAAAATAAACTCAAAATGCTCTTTCTAAACGAAACATAATGCTACGGACGTAGATCCATAGCACTAATATAAACCCCAGAGGTTTTCTATGCTATGTATAAAATCAACGAGTTGTAATCATTTTGTTGTCTTGATAAATAAATTTAAAAAACTATTGTAATATATAAAATGCTTTTCACATATAACGTTAACAAATATATTTATTTAGATTATTTTGCATATACATATATATATATATATATATATATATATATATATATTACTATTATATTTATATATGTATTAAATTTATAAATTAATGTAAGTATGTATACGCCTGTTGTTTTGCCAAGAGTATTGTAATTATGCATTTTGCTTTTGTATTTGTTGGTTTTGGTGAACAATAAAGTGTTATCTATCTATCTATTATGAAGACAGATTTGTATTTTTACAGACTCCTACCCTGATAGAGTCAGAGTTGCCCGAAGCACCAACAAGACCGGCTCGAACTAAAACCTCCAAAATACATCGAAGCCAACTGATGACCATGATTGATTGAGCGGATGACAATTATGACGAATTTTCAATATTTTGGACGAGAAAATGTTTTGTATTACTTTTATAGTTAAAATGCTAGTCATTCTATTTATATTATAGTTGTAAGATATTGAGAATAAAGTTATATTTTAACATGTAGAGATTCTATTATTTTTCACATAAATAACGCTACACTAAACTAATATAATGCTAGTGTTAGACTAGCCATTTGCAAATGCGCGTCATTTTCATATTAGAAACGTCAAAGTTCTTATTTCATCGCCATGACACTTGTGTGGCAATTACATCTCTAATGTATCGGAACATCACTATTAGGACGTACCATTAGTAGCTCATAATGCCCAAAATGATAATTCAGCCGTTCCACAAGGCGACCGCGGTCGCTGTGGTCGTGGCGAAAACGTCACTAATGACGTCACCATTTTCGATCAAAAAAATAATTATGCCGGCCTGCGCTAATAAAATGTGTCGGAACTATTTTAAAACGGGAAAGGATAAGTATGAGATGTCATTTAATCGGAAAACTTAACGGGAAAGGATAAGTATGAGTCATTTAACTTTTCTCATGATTTCTTTGTAAAAACGTGAAATTTTATTTCGACATTTTCAAGGTTATCGAATGGATTGATGTTGTCAGGTAAGAAGTGTGACTTATTTTCCAAAATTTGGGGACTTTTGTTACGATTTTTTTTAATTTATGAAATATGAATAATTGAAAAAATCTATAGAAAACAGACATGTAATGTTTGTGTGTCCGGTTTTCTTAAACTAGTTTATATTAATTACGTTTTAGACTTCCTACGGATCCAATTGTAGCATATTGTTGGACAAAGAGATGGATTTTGAAAAGAAGTATTTTCAATCATTTTCGGTGATATTTTTACACTATGTTTTTTATATTTTCTTATCAACGGCACAATTGTATTGAAATAAAGTACCTAAAATAATTATATATGATCGTGACCGATAAGATGTAAGTTGTGTGAAGGATAATTAGAAAATTTAAGACTACTTAACCATCATATAAAATTATTTCTAATCTAACCTTAGCGCTTTGGACAATATAAACTTTTTAATGTAACCTTATGACGTTTGACATAGAATTGACAGAATGCATGCTGCAAATATCGTCAAAGAGGATGTAGAAAAAACTGAATATCGTTTAAAGCAGATGCTTCGGTCGGAGTTATCTGTAATAATATTATAAAGAGGTAAAGTTTGTAAGTTTGTGACGTTGTAGGGGTAAATCTCGGGATCTACTAAACCGATTTAAAAAAATATTTTACTGTTGGAAAGCTACGTTAACAGGGAGTTTCATAGGCTATATAATATGACGCTTTATACCACGGGAGCGGGACAGACCACGGGTGAATCCGCGCCGGGCCGCTAGTAATATTATAGAAAACTCTTTATTGTCATAATTAAGATATTAATTTTGTCTATATTCTGTTAGCTGCATCTCCATTAATTCCTAATAAAGAAATAATTTAATATATTAATATGATAAAAAACAAATTTTAGTTCAGAAAATAATCAAACTGAACTAGTTTGAATAAAAACATTTGGATATGAATATTTTTATTTCTATAATAGCCCTTTTCAAGTGGTTTAGTTGCTCTTAAGTCCCTGCATTAAACTATCCCGTGTACCTACCCCGTAGTTCCTACTACTGATATAAACTTTGGATTATACATAAAGCCTACTACCCAATATGAACCTATCGAATCGTTCCAAGTCTACTATTACAAATAATTTCACTGACTTTTAGCACAGGATAATCTTTAGGTTATAAATAGTCATCTAATAACCTTCGTGAACATGATGTGTAACACAAAAATAATTTGCCATTATGAATAGTTTTTTTAGAATTATTACATTAGTATTGGTAATTAACAGACTTAGAAATATGTACTAATATCTGTACAGACATTTTATTGCGAATTAAAATTACTACATGTGCTATGAATGTGTTATGAATTTATTTGTGCATGTATTTTTTTATGGTTCGTTCCAAGACACACAACTTTTGTTGCTAATACTTTATTTTAAAAAAAAAACTGAAACGTCTGAGTAATATTAAATTATAACACATAACACGATTAAATCATAACGATCATTTAAACTTTTCACTTACATAAAAAAATATTTAGTTATAAAAAATGGGGTAATATTTTTTTCCTGATATCCCGAAAGCGCAGAGTGAATTTAGCAACGCTTCGCGTTTTTGATGCCGTTTTTGGCGATGTTGTTTGTTAGCAATGCTCTCTCTAGACATGTTATATCTCAATGGAAATAGCAGACTTATTCGCTAAAAAATTTGATGAAAATGTAAAAAATATACTACCGAATTGCAAAATAAAATTAACAAATCAACAAAACATAACAAAGCTGGACTCTAGTTTATACCTTAAAAAAACCACACAAAAAACAGTTTACAAATATATTAAAAAGATGAATATAAATAAGGGTCCCGGGACAGATGGAATAAAGATCATCAACTTAAAATCCATTGGTGAAAAAATATCTATAGCTATTTGTAATCTAATAAATACCAGTATTAAAACTAGTACATACCCCGCAATTCTAAAAGAGAGTTGTGTGAGACCAATTTACAAAAATCAGAGTAGCAAAACTGATTGTAACTACTATAGACCTATACATATGCTTCAGGCCATTGACAAAATTGTTGAAAAAGTCATTTGTGACCAAATGTATGCATTTTATAAAAAACATAACTACATTTCAGAAAAACAATTTGGATTTCAACCACAAAAAAGTACTACACAACTCCTTTCACTATTTACAGATGAGATAAACAAAAATCTTAACGACAAAAAGCACGTACTCGCTTTATTTATTGATTATTCTAAGGCCTTTGACGTTTTAAACCACAACATACTAATACAAAAATTAGAAAATAGTGGTATTCGAGGTCCATTACTGGCATGGTGTCGAAGCTACCTGGAGGATCGTTACTTCAAAGTAAAAATAAATAACACCTACAGTGACAAAATACTTATGTCCCAAGGCACAGCCCAGGGATCTGTAAGTGGACCTTTGCATTTTTTAATTTATGTTAATGAACTGTCTAACCTAATGAAGAATTGTTCCACTTACCAATTTGCTGATGACACTTGTCTACTAATAGCTGAAAATTCCGTTGAAGAAGCAGAAAAGAAGCTACAGGAAGACTTTGACACAATCCAAAAATGGTCACACGACGTAGGGCTCGTCCTAAATACACAAAAAACAAAACTACTTCATATACACTCAGCACACAATAAGACAAGCTACGAAACCAAACTCAAAGGACACGACCACACTTGCCTGCACAACACACAACGCCACACATGCAACTGTAAAGTCATAGAAATAGTAAAATTTTATAAATATCTAGGATTAACTTTCGACAATAAACTCACCTGGGGTACACATATAGATAAGGTCTGCACCAAACTAAGAGCTATCTTAGCTAAAATGCGTATACTCAAAAATAAAATTCCATTTAAAATGAGGCTTCTACTATATAACGCCATGGTAGACTCCATAGTGTCATATGGGCTAAGCAGTTACGGAAGGACATTCAAAACATACATAAATAATATTTACACTCTTCAACTCCGTATACTAAAAGTCATCGTGCCATATAACATTAAGGTTCGATACCGGAACCAAGACAGTTTATTATTCCGACACTGTGGAGTCCTACCAATACAAACGAAAACAGAATATATGATACTTAAAGAAAACTACTTTAAAAACCAAGAATCACAAATAAAAAAACAACACAAAACACACACAAGATCGATCTCAAAACAAACATTAACCATCCCACCCCACAATAACCACTATGGCAAGAATACTACAAACTACTTAATACCCAAATTAATTAATCAATTGCCCACTTCACTAAGAAAATCCTTAAATGACAAAAATATAAAACAGAAGTTAAAACACTATTACTTAGAAAAATTGCAGTGACAGCCTATTCTGCACAAACGAAGTGACTAGCTACATGGGAAAATGGATGTACAAGTTTTTGTTTTTATTTTATTTTATTTATTCATTATTTCCTAAAATTTTAAATTGCGAGGGTGTGTTGCATCACACGCAAACCTCATAGGTTTAAGTGGTGCCTTATCTGTATTTACGATGTAAATTTTTAATATAGATAAATAAATTAAAAAAAAATGCGGGATTCCCGAGATAAAACATATTACTGATTTCATTACATTAAATTTATTATCGATCAGTTTAAAAAACACATTGGAATTAAAAAAAATTATCTGGCCATTTTAAATGAGGTGTGTAAGAATAAGCCTGAATAGCGCTCTGTTGTTTGTGCCTACCGCAAGGGAACTGGCGTGACGTTATGTATGTATGTATGCATTATAATATCGATACGTTGATAGATTTCTTTAGCCATAAATCTGCGTCTGGTGTCTGGTATGTATGCCATTTTAAATAATTCCCAGAAAAATTCCCGCGATGTTCCCAGGATAAAAAGTAGCGCAGATTTTAAGTCTAGTAATTTATTGTCGATCAGCGGAAACCACATCAAAATCAGCCCCGTAGTTTTTACGTGAATCCCAAACAAACAGACAAGAAATCTAAAAAAAAATGCATCGTGTTCTCCATCGTTTATATAATTTATTATATGACAGTAGTTTTTTTTTAATAGCTTTAATGTACAGATATGACATGTTTAGATTTTTATAAAATTATATATAATGAAGAAATTTATAAATAATCTAATATAATAAAAGAAAACCTAACTTATTTGTATTGTATTCTACCCATAGTCCCTCAAGACTAAGTAGAATACTGAGCCTAGATCACCATCTTCTATGGGTAAGGTGCCCAGAAGGCTGGCTACGTTTCCTCGCTGGATACTGATATTATAGATTGCTGATCACATTGCCTTGACGTAGGTGAAAACAAGGAATACATATGTTTATAGAAGTGAAATAAATTTTATAGTGTTTACGTTATGGGCATAACAACATTTTATTTCCGCCAATAAATCTAACGGTAATAAAAATATGTTTACAGTTCACAGATTAAAAAAGTAAAATGTTTTTTTTACTCCAATACTTCGGAATAATATGTAAGTACTAACATACAAATCCAAATAGACGGATGGACTTACTGAACCTTACGTTATGAAACCTTAATAAAATACTTGTTATGTTCCAGGGTTAACTGTTGTACAGCTATCAACACCATACGTACTATTCGCTGCAAATCTGGATGATTTCAGAAGTATAGCTAAGCAGTTCGTGCCAGAACACTTAGCCGAACAGATAGCCAGAACGGCAGCTGCAAGTGATATTACCCACCAAAAACCTCCCAAACATATGAGGAAGGAATGATACCACATATGAGGAAGATGCCCAGAACGATGCAAATAATAGATACAAAAAGAGGTTCTCCGTAAAAGATCCTATAAACATAGATAGATATAATACAGATATTGATGAAATAGTTGAAAAAGTCAAAGATAAATTAAAGAAAGACTTTAATTTACGTGAAGAACTACAGAAAAAAGATTCTTACGATCAAGATGAGACTAAAGAAGCAAAATATGTGAATAAAAATAACAAACACTCTAAGTTCCCAACTAAAGACATATATCATGATTCTCGACAAGAAGCTGATTGGAGTGAAGAATATGGTGACATGAATACTGAAACTATAACTAAAATGTCAGAAATAGGTCAAGTCACTGAAAACGATAAAGTGTATCAAAAATTTGAAAACAATGATGGTATATACAAAACAGTTGATGTAATGAAAATAAATGATAGCTACGAGGAGTATGTAATACCTAAGAAAGACGATATTTACGAGAGTGAAGACCAAACTAAACAAATAATGAAAATAACATGCGAAAAACCTAAAATAGTTAGTAAAATTGCTTTAAAAACTCCAAAAGAACCAATCAGGGCTGAAAATTACTATGAACTGAATGAAGAAGAATTAAAAGCAAAAACTGATAGTCTATGGTATGAGGATGTAACCACAGATACTACAATAAATACAGAGACACCTAAAGCTAACGTTTTTAAGAAAACAAAAAAGTCTCGCTCGGGAACAATGATACCGAAAAGAGATTTCTATAAGATGAGCAGTCCAAATTATTATGCTAAATTGCCAAATGTAGCAGAATCGTATAAATTTGATGAACCCATTCCAGTAGATGATCAAGAACCAGAAAATCTGAAACCAATAGGAAATCCACCAGCGAGTATCAATAAGAAAGTCAAATTAATATAATACAGTATTTCCCAAAGTAAGCGATAATATTCTCGTAAGAGGCATATAGGTAGAGGGCCCAGAGAAAATTGGGCGTATTGAAGTGATTTGATTTGCCTATATTATAATATTTTAAACTAAAATCAAAATCTAGCTATAATACACTAATATAAATTATTTCGTTCTTATTGCTGTCCAGATTAATTTTGTAAAATAAATAATTTATCATGACTTCAGGAACACTATACGCGGGACACTCAGAAAGTTTTACAAAAACAAAATAAAGTGTTCTATAGGTAAATATCTTTTTATTAAATCTTTTCAAAGTACTCTCCACCAGGCTCTATACAAAGTTTCATGCGTATGAACCAGTTTTCAAAAGACTTATTCCAGTCCGTCGCAGACACCTCGTTTACAGCGTGCTCGTACGCTGACAGCGCATCTTCTGGCCTTGAAAATTGTATCCCTTTGAGCTGATTTGTATAATTACGTCGCTATTTCTTCAAATAAAATCTTTTTCTTTCTAAAGCCGCGGCCACGTATTGGATTCAACTTCACGTCCAAGCTTGGCTCCAATATGAAATGGCCAATATTAAATCAAACTACTGCACCACACATTGCCTTCAATACCAACTTTGTACCCAAGTGCTGGAAATAGATAAGCGCATTGGACCTTTCTTAATGGCGGACGCAGAGTGAAAGATTATGGACGGCAACTTATTTGCACTAGAAGCTAGAAGAAGGTCAACATATGTACCTAAACCATATTCATAAGGCAGACATTACACACTCAATCTAGATTGTGATCCTTGATCGTGATCATTGATCTCAATCCAGATTCACTGTGTAAGGTATTTGATTGACGGATCGTGAATTCTGATCAGAAAATATCTAGATTTTTTGAAATGAATGATCTCGATCCATTGGTCGCGATCCAAATTGATCGTGTAAGATCAATGTGTGACGCACGCGCGCGGCAGTCTGGCCAGATGCCCCGCGGGCACTCCCTTCTGAACTTGTTTCAAAAACCAACTCGTTGCGCGTTGGTATTGGACGTTGGACGGTGAATGGACGCAATGTACACATTGTGTCTAAAGACTTATCCACACATAGGGAATATACGTCATAAAGAAAACTTTGTATGCACCCTGCAAAAACAACTTTACTGTACAAGAGTATAGTATGCATGGCCCCAAAAATACATAATAAAATCCCAAAAGAGCTGAAAGCTCTGAAAACTAAATTATTCAAATCACAATTTAAAAAAGTACTAATAAGAAAAAGCTACTAAGTGTTTAAATATATTTATAATATTTGTACCGTATAACTATCATTAAAAACATACCTAAATTTAAATTGTTGTTGTAAATTGTATCATTTAGTAATTTATTAAATTTAAGGTTAGATACATACATATTTAAACGATTAAAAGATTGAAACATTAGTTATAATAATTAAGACCAAATAAATATTGAAACAAGTATGTACCTATATAAGTTTCAAATAATTGTACGCCCAACCGGCAAAAAACATGTGATCAGTTTAAAATAACAAGACCTATTGTATAAGCGTGTTTTTATACAATAAATTATTTGATTTACGCTACATTGGTACAAACATGACCAATATGTGGCCGAGGCATAAAAAAAGGCTGGTCAAACCCATTGAAGGTAGGTTTCCCAATTCATTTTTATACCCTTGATAAGAAAAATAGCAAAGCAAACCCACACATAAATAACATCGGAAAATACGAAAATCGTTATAACATAACCAAAAAAAACAAAGCAATATATTGTTTCTAAATGGCGTCATTGTTCATAATCCTTCTATTGTTAAAAATAGTATCATCATCGCCGCCATTAATTTTGAAAATACCGATAAAAGTAAACGATTTCAATCCGGTTAATCAATATATTTATACAAATAGAGGTGTGCAGCCATTATCTTTACAAAACTTAATGAGTTACACTCAATTCCCGCCAAGATTCACTTTGCAAGAACGGAAGAAGATACTTTTGCAAGAGCAAGAGAAGATAGATAGAGTGATTGGAATATTTCAACGTTTTTCTGCAAGAAGAAGAATGGTGTAGAATGTTGCAGATCTCTAAACAATAACTAATATTATAAAAAATTGAAGTTTTTTTAAAGGTTTTTAAATACAAGCTTTTGAGATCCTGGATATAATGTAGCAGCAGAGTGGTAGTGAAGACAAGTAAAACGAGCCCAAACATGACGGGTCTATCTTGTTTAGTACAAGAGTTCCTATGGCCACCTTCCGATTCCATCATCAGATCAGCTCCATGGTACCATATTATTGCATTGTCACGCGATATACATATGCGTGCAAAATTTCAGCACAATCGGAAACCGGGAAGTTGGTGAAATTTAACTTGCAAGGTTCCACCCGAACTTACATCCATTGCAAGTTAAATAAAAGCTTTTAAAAAATACAATAATGATGTTAGACATACGTGACATACGCACTGAGAAGACGTGGCTGCTTTATAAAATTATACACAAAGAGAATTTTTCGTGGGGCTTTGTGGCCAATACAGTGAAAAATAATCAAACGAGTCTCTGGGCCACGTAATGGTGACCCTCGTCTATAGACTTATTTTTATCCAACATGCGCTCATGATTTTAACATATTATTTGACACTTAATTATTACTAGTGGTCGCCCGTGGTCGAAATTCGACCATAATAATTAATTTAAATTATAATTATTCATGTTCTGTTGTCAAAGACTACTTCTGTTAACACATCACCAAGGCTACATTGTTAATTTGACTTTAACAATAAACAAAAGAGTAGGTATATATATATGCGTGTGTGTGTAATGTTTTTTTTATTGATTTAATGTATTTTTTATGCAAAATTTTACAAAAATATTAGCATTCGTCGATTCTTTTCTATATAAACTATAAGTGTACTAAATTTCATACTCCTCCGTGCGAATAATTTTCGTAAAAAGGGATACAATATTTTTGCTGTGTTTTTGCTTCACGTATTTATATATACCTATAGATTAATATAGATGACATTCATCAAGTATATAACTATATCAAAGTTGACGAAATTGTAATCTTCTATTAGTATAGTAGATTACATAAACTATTGCTGCTGCTGCACAACAGGAGACCTTAAAATGCCGCAAATATTCCGCCATCGGAAGTGGCTACATAGTTTACGGCAATTGGGGTGGAAACTCTGGGACCATGGGGGCCTGAGGCACACAAACCTTATCGAGCCATAGCGAAATGCCTGATAGACGTCTCACGTGACCAAAGACAACGCATTAGCCTTGCCATTCAGCGAGATAATGTGACCAGTCTTTTGGGCACGTTTCCAACTGACAGCAGTCTGGCACTAGATTTTATGGTTTAATTTTAATTGATAAAATAAAATATGTTTAAATAAAAAATGCATTAATTAAAATGTACCTAACCTAACCAAATCATAATTTGCAGTAAACCTGCGAAAAATCAAAATGTGTCCTGGGATACAGTAGAAGTGAAACTTCAACGGACAAGTGGAAAAACGAATCGCAACAAAATATTAACTTGAACTTTTACGAGCAAGTTTTCAAATTGGACAAGTACATTAACAATCTGCCCGTAAAACTTTAAGTGAAAATTTGGTTGCGATTCGTTTTGCCACTTGTCCGTTGCCCTTGCCATTCGTTTTTCCACTTGTCCGTTGCGATTCGTTTTTATTATAATTTTATAATTAAATTTCTAATCATGTGATGACGATAAAACTAACGACTATTAAATAAAAATAAATGATATTTAACCATAACCATATTAGTTTTTAAGTAAAAATTGTAACATGCCAGAAAATGTTCACACCATAGCATAAGGCCTTATATCCATGTTTCATACTGTCGCGGCACGATTTACAACAAGAAGGTACACACCGGTCCAGCCGAGTATGAAATCAGTACGCTTGCGCCGGTGTGTACACGCAATATCAAAATTGCCTATGACAAACGTTCATTTGTCTACGGCCAACCGCCAATATTCGAAAATCAAGAACGGAACGACGACGAACAACTTTACGCGCAACAAAATTATTGTAAAATCGCAAAATATTGAAAATATACGCATATTTCAAGCCAAAGGGTGCTTCATTGAAGACTTCCTACGCTTCACATACAAATAAAGACTTTTATTTCCATAGAGGTTTTTTTTTGTTCACTTACTCATACGTAGTATCCATAGTAGTTTGTGACTTACTCCTCCGTCATACACCAAGGCAGTCTTTTCTTTTTCGTGTCTTGTTTAAATCTAGGGAAATAAAGTAGGAGGTAATCTTTTTCTGTCCTTTCTTTTCTTTTTATCTTTTTTATCAAACCATAAAAATCTAATACCTATTATCTTATAATTCTATTACATTTTTTATTATATATCTACTCTTCATCTATTTCTACCTATTTATTGCATTTTCTTAATATTGTTACGAGTCGCGTGACTCGAAATAAAATGCCGTTAGAATTATTATAGAGTTTATTAGAACTATACAAATACGTATGTAGGCGACGCACACATACAATACATTGTGTATTTTGCTTATATGTATTTTATTAACATTAATAAAACTATGATGTTACTTTTTAAGCGCGGCTTATTATTATGTCACTAGTCGCGCTATTTACGGCGAAATATTTGTTATTTTATAATTAAAATAAGGGCAACACGACGGGGTGCGCCACACGGTGCTATTGGCCAATTTGAAAAATCAGTGTCACGCGAGTCCCCGTTAGAAGCAAGCGCAACCGCCGTAATTTGTTTTTCCAACGCCGTGTACACACCCCCGAAGCCTGGCAGCCATATTTTTCGGTATTTTATTTAAATACTACCAGCATCCCCTACATTGTGCCTTGATCCTTCGACCCGGAATGTACAAAACACCACCGTCAGGTATTTTAACACGGCGGCAGAGGATGGAAGGCGGACTGACCGCAACCTCTGAACAAATGATGCCGATCGAACGCATTGCACCAAGAGCAACGCGCAGCCATATTGTCGACACGCAAATTAGAAAATCGTCGCCTAAGGACCCTTCGATTTTATCGAAGAAATCCACGGCATCATCCGTCGCAAAACGAAAGCAACTGGAATTTGAAGCTGCTCAAGCAAAAGCAAAGATAGCGATGGAGCTAATTGATAAAAAACTGGAAGCTGATTTAGCTCAAGTCGACGCTGACGAGGCAGAAGATAATAGTAGGTGCAGTGATGCCCCTTTGGACGACAATGTTAAGTCTCACGTCGAGGAGTGGTTAGACCAAGGTCAGGCCGCAGGGGCCTGTGCAGCAAATGATAAACCCCCGACGTGCCCTATTGGACAGCCAGCTGAGGACAGCGTTTCGCAGCTGGCACACACGTTAAAAGAATTAATTATGAAATCAGCAGGACAACAGGAGGAACGTCTCCTAGGGCGTCTCGCTACACCCCGGGAGTTACCAGTTTTTAGTGGAGAGAATATTCACACTGAATGGTTATTCTTCAAAAACGCATATTATGAATCCACGCAAGTGTGTCAATTCAGTGACAGTGAAAATCTGTGGCGGCTGCGCAAGGCTCTCCGTGGTGAAGCCAAGGAAGCGGTGATAGACCTGCTCATCGGCAATACTCCACCTGCCGAGGTGATGGAAGCGCTGGAGTTCAGGTTTGGCCGTCCAGATATGATTATACACCATTTAATAAATCAAATTAAAAATTTACCAACATTAAGTACGAATTACCTATTGTAGCGGTTAAAATAGTGAAAGACTATATTTACTGCATACATATATTACATTTTTTTTTAAATCAAGAAAAAGAAAGAGCGGCGTGAATCTTATTGCCTTGGCAGACGTTTTGTTTTTTTTTGGTGTGGCGGTACCGCCCTGAAGTGTCTGCTGGTCCAGGAGTGGTGCCGACGGTACTGCGTTTGGTGTGCCGGACAGCCGGGGACGACCTCACAGGCGCACTGGTGAACGAGTCGCCTGGGTCTCCAAGGAGAAGAAAAAGAACCCAAAACGTGGGTTATATGCACTAAATATATTATAATCATTGAGATATAACATATCTAGAGAGAACATTGCTAACAAACAACACCGCCAAAAACGGCATCAAAAACGCGAAGCGTTGCTAAATTCACTCTGCGTTTTCGGGATATCAGGAAAAAAATATTACCCCATTTTTTATAATTAAATATTTTTTTATGTAAGTGAAAAGTTTAATAAATGATCGTTATGATTTAATCGCTTTATGTGATATAATTTAATATTACTCAGAGGTTTTAGTTTTTTTTTAAATAAGGTATTAGCAGCAAAAGTTGTGTGTCTTGGAACGAACCAAAAAAAAATACATGCACAAATGAATTCATAACACATTTTAGCACATGTAGTAATTTTAATTCGCAATAAAATGCCTGTACAGATATTAGTACATATTTATAAGTCTGTTAATTACCAATACTAATGTAATAATTCTAAAAAAACTATTCATAATGGCAAATTATTTTTGTGTTACACATCATGTTCACGAAGGTTATTAGATGAATATTTATAAACCAAAGATTATCCTGCGCTAAAAGTCAGTGAAATCATTTGTAATAGTAGACTTGGAACGATTCGATAGGTTTATATTGGGTAGTAGGCTTTATGTGTAATCCAAAGTTTATATCAGTAGTAGGAACTACGGGGTAGGTACACGGGATAGTTTAATGCAGGGACTTAAGAGCAACTAAACCACTTGAAAAAGGCTATTATAAAAATAAAAATATTCATATCCAATAGTTTTTATTCAAACTAGTTCAGTTTGATTATTTTATGAACTAAAATTTGTTTTTTATCATATTAATATATTAAATTATTTCTTTATTAGGAATTAATGGAGATGCAGCTAACAGAATATAGACAAAATTAATATCTTAATTATGACAATAAAGAGTTATCTATAATATTACTAGCGGCCCGGCGCGGATTCACCCGCGGTCTGTCCCGCTCCCGTGGTATAAAGCGTCATGTTATATAGCCTATGACACTCCTTGTTAACGTAACTTTCCAACAGTAAAAGAATGTTTAAAATCGGTTCAGTATATCCCGAGATTATCCCCTACAACGTCACAAACTTACAAACTTTACCTCTTTATAATATTAGTACAGATAACTCCGACCGAAGCATCTGCTTTAAACGATATTCAGTTTTTTTACATCCTCTTTGACGATATTTGCAGCACGCATTCTGTCAATTCTATGTCAAACTCCATAAGGTTACATTAAAAAGTTTATATTGTCCAAAGCGCTAAGGTTAGATTAGAAATAATTTTATATGGTGGTTAAGTATTTTTAAATTTTCTAATTATCCTTCACACAACTTACATCTTATCGGTCACGATCATATATAATTATTTTAGGTACTTTATTTCAATACAACTGTGCCGTTGATAAGAAAATATAAAAAACATAGTGTAAAAATATCTCCGAAAATAATTCAAAATATTTTCTTTCAAAATCCATCTCTTTGTCCAACAATATGCTACAATTGGATCCGTAGAAAGTCTAAAACGTAATATAAACTAGTTTAAGAAAACCGGATACACAAACATTACATGTCTGTTTTCTATAGATTTTTTCAATTATTCATATTTCCTAAATAAAAAAAAAATCGTAACAAAAGTCCCCAAATTTTGGACAATAAGTCACACTTGTCACCTGACAACATCAATCAATTCGATAACCTTGAAAATGTCGAAATTAAATTTCACGTTTTTACAAAGAAATCATGAGAAAAGTGTTAAGTTTTCCGATTAAATGACATCTTATCTTTATCTTTTCCCGTTTTAAAATAGTTCCGACACATTTGAATAGCGCAGGCCGGCATAATGATTTTTTTTGCGAGAGCTCTAACCAGTAAAGTAATCGAAACGACACTAACAGGCGTGGGAAGCCACTGAAGCCAGTGCACCATTTTTGGTGCACTGTTTTTGGGCCGTTTTTGTGCAATTGATGCGTGATCTAGACGTTTATATGATCTAAGATTATAATTTACTTTAAACAGGTACTATAATATGATAGTACTAAATAATCTTAATAATGTTAATTTTATCGTTTTATCGTGGTGGTGGTTTGAAATTTTACACCCGAATGAGCGAGCATCGATGTGACGATGTGCCGTCCAAACGCGCGGCCTGCGACCCGCCGCGACCGGTTTCTCAGACCACGCTATGTTAGCGAAACACTCGGCGATGCTCGCGTTTAATATTTTATTGATATTTATTTTTAAAAAAATAATATTTTATGTTTTAAAATATGTATTACG
This sequence comes from Dendrolimus kikuchii, assembly GCA_019925095.2. NCBI lineage: Eukaryota > Metazoa > Arthropoda > Insecta > Lepidoptera > Lasiocampidae > Dendrolimus > Dendrolimus kikuchii. Next base: position 989,336 of record JAHHIN020000032.1, read on the forward strand.
TTACACTATATGACCTGGACAAATTCACAATAAAAATACGTAATTGCATAGCAGCTCTTAAAGCCACTAAGCAAAATGATTATATGACTGACCCTGAGTTGTTATCAATAATCATATCAAAGTTACCTACGAATTTATTAAGTCGCTGGATGGATTTTGCCATTAAAAACAAAGATGAATCTCATCCAAAGCTACAATTATTATCTTCATTTCTTAAAAACGAAACGCAAGCAATGGCAGAGGTCGGAATATTATTGCCTCGCGAAAAGAAGCTACAGATGACGGTACAAATGAATAAGACTCTGCACAAACCTCGCTACAACAATAATCAAGTGCTCACTACATATGTCGGTAGCATATCGGGCAGCAACAAATGTAAATTTTGTAAAAAGTCATCTCATTTTCTACCTGACTGTCGTCCATTTAAACGAGCATTGATAAGAGATCGTTGGAAACATATTAAAGCAAGAAACTTATGTTTTTGTTGCCTAAAAAGTAGACAAGACAATGATATTTGTCCAGAGCCACTGTGCGAAGTCGATAATTGTGGCCTAAGCCATCATAATATATATTATTACACTATAAAAAGCCCACTGCCCCGCATACATCGTCAGCTGATAGCAAGGAAATTCTTTATTAAAGTTTCTGCCTTAACATTAGATACATTGGTGGTGGGAATCTTCTTGTAAGTAAGAAATACCTGTATCAGAAGATTCCACTCTTCACGTTGACAACAACAGCTACATAAATGTATATATCTATTACAACCAAAAAAGAGAAAAATAAAATAAAAAATAATATATATATGTATATTTGCGCGTTGTGTGTGTGTGTGTGTGTGTGAGTGTGTGCGCGCGCGCGTGTGTGTGTGTGTGTGTGTGTGTGAGAGAGTGTGTGACTGTGTATTTGATTTTTAAATAAGTGCATCGAGTATTAGAGAGGAATTAATCAGCATTTCTATTTCATCATATGTTTTAAATTTTAACCATTTTGAAACAGCCACTTTACAGTTATAGTAGTTCATGGGATATATATTTAGTTTGTTGTGTATTCTTCTATATATAAGTTTAGATTGTCGATCATACTGACGAGAAGCAAATGTAGTTTTTGTAATGTGAGTTAGGATTCTAAAGTTTCTTCTACCTATACTGAGAGATTCGTCATAGTCGCTCTTTTTATGTTCTTTCAAGGTAATATATAAAACGTATAACTTTCTAATACTAAGAACGTCAGACAAGGAATATAACATTTCAGTAGAGAATCTGTAGTGTTTAAAGAGCATTACTTTAAGAAGGGAGCGTTGAGCTCTTTCAATATCAATGAATTTTGATTTGATGGCACCACCCCATACTGGTATACAGTAGGTGATCACGGATTGACAAAGAGCGACGTATATTTTAAATAAAAGGTCTTTTGAAGTAACATGTCTCAACATTCTAAAAGTCCAAGTCAATTTACGAATGCGATTAGCTAAAATGTCCACTTGTGTATGCCAAGAAAGACGTTGGTCAATCGTAACCCCTAGATACTTGCAACTAGTAACCTTCTCAATGGAAGAACATGCACAATTAGTATTATTGTTGCCACCACAGTTGTGAATTTTTATTGTAAAATTACTTTCTGGTTGTAAATTGTTATGGATGGAAAAACATATATAGTTAGTTTTTTGAGCGTTTAGCGTGAGAAGATTAGCTCTAAGCCAGTTAGCTACTTCAGAAAGGCCGCGTTCAGTACTATTTTTTACGTCCTCCCAAGAATTACCGGTAAACACCAATGCTGTGTCATCTGCGTAAGAGAAAACTTGACCGTATCTTAATTCCATGTTACATAAGCTGTTTATGTACACCAAGAAAAGCGTTGGGCCAAGGACACTGCCTTGTGGAATTCCGTAAGAAATATTCGTATTAGAACTTATATGTGATCCAATTTTAACATACTGTGACCTATTATTTAGATAATCTTTTAATAAATCTAGTGGAACACCTCTTATACCAATCTGCTCCAGTTTTTTCTCAAGAATGGGTATAGAAACGGTATCAAATGCTTTTTTTAAGTCTAGAAAAACCGTTAGACACTTTTTGCTTTTGTCAAGCTGGTCTACTATTAAAGATGTTAGAGATGTTACTGCATCTTGTGTAGATATACCACTTCTAAATCCAAATTGTGATCGTGATAGAATAGAAAAATTTTCTAAGTATTTTAAGATTCTCTTATTAATTAATTTCTCAATTATTTTGGAAATAGCTGGTAAAACGGAAATAGGCCGGTAATTATTGATGTCTTTTATATCGCCATTCTTGTGCACTGGAGTAATGATAGCTTGTTTTAAAGGAACCGGAAAAACACCTTTACTGAAACACAAGTTCGCCAGATGAGTGATGATAGGCACAACATGAGTGTTTGCAAATTTTAAGAAACTGATATTAATATTATCGTAACCCGGGGAACTATTAGATTTAAGGCTCATTAGGATGCTGTGAACTTCTTCTGGGTCAGAATCAAGTAATACAAATGAAGTAAGTAAGGATTGAGCGGAAACCGTTCTTTCGTGACACTTGGAGTTGCTGTTTAAGATGTTTTCAGCTAAGTTTTTTCCTATATTGGCAAAGTAATTGTTTATGTAATTGATAGAACAGTTAGTTGTTTCTTTCAAATTCAGTAGTTCTGTATTGTCTGTTTTATGTTTAGTTAGATTAGTAATATCTTTTATAGCCTTCCATAAGCATTTGGGGTTATTACTAGATTCTTCAAGCACTTTTCTTTGATAATCTCTTTTTAATTTTTTAATTAAGTTGTTACAATAATTCCGATAACGTTTATATGTGACAACTGCGGTTTCGTCATGTGGGTCAGTTTTTACTTTTTTTTGCATACAGTTTCTATTTTTTATACAACGCAATATTCCTGTTGTAATCCATGGCTTAATATTTCGTTTCTGCTTTGGGATATTTACAATTTTAGTGTTTTCATTTATGGACTCTTGTATTTTATCCTTAAGCTGCATAATTATAAATTCAGGGTTCTCACTACTAAGTAAGCTAGTTAAGTTTTTGGCAGATAGAGATTTTAGTGCAGATGTATAATCGATAACTGATTTGGTTTTAGAACTATGATTTTTTGGTTTTATATCGGTCAAGTTTAGGAATATCATAAGATGATCCGTTACAGATGTATTTAGAACAGCTATATTACTTACAGTAGTGTTATATTGTAGTTTTAGCATAAAGTGATCTAAACAGTTATCGCCTCTAGTTGGGAGTACATGACCCGATAAGAATCCGTGTATCGCAAGCATATTTAGATATTTTGTCCTATTATTACGCTCATATATATATTTTCAGTTGATTTTGTAATAAGATTTATATTAATGTCCCCAGTTATAATTACAGTTTCACCGGCAAAAACGGCATCAAAAACGCGAAGCGTTGCTAAATTCACTCTGCGTTTTCGGGATATCAGTTCTGACCATTGAGTTATAACATGTCTAGAGAGAGCATTGCTAACAAACAACACCGGCAAAAACGGCATCAAAAACGCGAAGCGTTGCTAAATTCACTCTGCGTTTTCGGGATATCAGGAAAAAAATATTACCCCATTTTTTATAATTAAATATTTTTTTATGTAAGTGAAAAGTTTAAATGATCGTTATGATTTAATCGCTTTATGTGATATAATTTAATATTACTCAGAGGTTTTAGTTTTTTTTTTTAATAAAGTATTAGCAACAAAAGTTGTGTGTCTTGGAACGAACCATAAAAAATACATGCACAAATGAATTCATAACACATTTTAGCACATGTAGTAATTTTAATTCGCAATAAACTGCTTGTACAGATAATTAGTACATATTTATAAGTCTGTTAATACCAATACTAATGTAATAATTCTAAAAAAACTATATAATTATATATATATAATATATTAAATTATTTCTTTATTAGGAATTAATGGAGATGCAGCTAACAGAATATAGACAAAATTTAATATCTTAATTATGACAATAAAGAGTTATCTATAATATTACTAGCGGCCCGGAGCGGATTCACCCGCGGTCTGTCCCGTTCCCGTGGTATAAAGCGTTATGTTATATAGCCTATGACACTCCCTGTTAACGTAGCTTTCCAACAATAAAAGAATTTTTAAAATCGGTTTAGTAGATCCCGAGATTATCCCCTACAACGTCACAAACTTACAAACTTTACCTCTTTATAATATTAGTACAGATAACTCCGACCGAATCATCTGCTTTAAACGATATTCAGTTTTTTTTACATCCTCTTTGACGATATTTGCAGCACGCATTCTGTCAATTCTATGTCAAACGTCATAAGGTTACATTGAAAAGTTTATATTGTCCAAAGCGCTAAGGTTAGATTAGAAATAATTTTATATGGTGGTTAAGTATTCTTAAATTTTCTAATTATCCTTCACACAACTTACATCTTATCGTTCACGATCATATATAATTATTTCAGGTACTTTATTTCAATACAACTGTGCCGTTGATAAGAAAATATAAAAAACATAGTGCAAAAATAATTCCGAAAATGATTCAAAATATTTTCTTTCAAAATCCATCTCTTTGTCCAAAAATATGCTACAATTGGATCCGTAGGAAGTCTAAAACGTAATATAAACTAGTTTAAGAAAACCGGATACACAAACATTACATGTCTGTTTTCTATAGATTTTTTCAATTATTCATATTTCATAAATAAAAAAAAATCGTAACAAAAGTCCCCAAATTTTGGAAAATAAGTCACACTTTTCACCTGACAACATCAATCAATTCGATAACCTTGAAAATGTCGAAATTAAATTTCACGTTTTTACAAAGAAATCATGAGAAAAGTGTTAAGTTTTCCGATTAAATGACATCTCATACTTATCCTTTCCCGTTTTAAAATAGTTCCGACACATTTTAATAGCGCAGGCCGGCATAATTATTTTTTTTTTTGCGAGAGCTGTAACCAGTAAAGTAATCGAAATTATACTAACAGAAAAATACAGCCATTGAATATATTTTCTTTGTTAGTTAGATATTTTCTTTGTTAATAATATAAGCACTGAGACATACTTAGTAATAAATAGTCATTTTTGCATTAGTTCTTGTATCTGAGCTTCAGTGTTTAGTAGAATAATAGGACTATTCTCGTCTTTTCGAACGTATACTTTTCCAAAAGAGGTCCAACAAAACTTATATTGTTTCGACTTCGCCAGATCACGCGCTAAGAAGTGGAGACGGGAACCTTTTATTGTTAGTTGTTCGGCCACAAAAATGGGGGTGTCTTCATCTCTGCGCAATCCCAAATGAATAGCACGTAGTTTACTTTTATTTCTAATATTGAACGTTTTACACAGTTTCAACAAATCCATTTTTGAGGTACAAGTAGATGTTTCCACTATAATGGGTGTATTTTTTGACTTATCAGATTTTGCTTTCACCCTGTAGATATCCTTTATATCATTTTTGCTTAAGCTACCTCCAACAGTTTTTGATAGTGTTATAGTCATTTCGATTAAATTTTCTTTAGTCTCAATATTTTGTTTTGGGACATTTCTTATTTCAAAGTTACTTTTACGGCTAGATCTCTGTATTTCCTCCATACGACCTTCTAAAATAAACATCTTCTTTCTATCTTCTTTAATCTGTCCTTCTAATATGTTAATTTTCTTCTTAAATTCGTCCTGTTGAAGTGACAAGTTCGCAATGGAGTTTTCAATCACTATATTCGTCTTTTGTATTTCTTTTTGAGTGGAACTAATATTTCGAAGTTCTTTTTGCTGGGATAAAAACATAGAGGACATCATCTCTTTCATTTCGTTTTTAAAAACATCAAAATCTGTTTTTGAAACATGCACTATTGGTTTTTTGATGCGCGCCGATACAAAACTTGGCGGGATCACATCTTCTTGTAAGTTTATGCATTCATCGGAATCTGAATAACTTTTATTTGCCATGTCGCTAATATAGTGCAGAACCTATTAATACGATGATATAATCCAAACACGTCAGTAACACGTAGATATAAATATATCCGTGCGAGTATCGGATTAACACAAATTAGACACAAGTACCTACAATTTTACACTGAACTAAGATCGTAGGCACAACGCACAACACGTCTGCACTTCACAGTGATGCGAACGGAAGAGGAATTTGAGGAATTTATTAAAAATATTAACTGTAAACACTTATCGCATATCAAAAATTATGTTTGTAATGAATGTGTTGTGCCTCGCCTACTAATCGGGGAAGATAATTATTTCCTTTTAGCTCCTTTAGAAATATTGCATAGCGACAATAATCACGAGCCCTATGCAACAAGATGCCGATTAGGGTGGTCTATTCACGGCTGCTTTGGTCTCACTCACACTTCAGCCGGCGAGCATATCTTCCATGTCGCACACTCGGAACAGGTGAGTCACATTGATTTAAATGATTTACTTAAAAAATCTTTTGAATTAAATAGCATTGGAATTTCAACCTTACGTCGTGAGAACACGGCACACTTGAGAGCCGTGAATATTTTAGATAGCACGTCACGTTTATTAGGACAAAACTGGGAGGTAGGTTTGCCTTTTATTAAAGACGACTTTACGATGCCCGATAGCTATACTTATATTTCACGGTTGAAAGGGTTATTGAAGAAATTTCAAAAAGACAACGAATATGCAGATAGATACAAGGTGGAAATAAATAAATTATTTCAACAAGGTTATGCCCGAGAACTTAAGGTTAATGAACTTTCGGCTAGCCGCGTGTGGTATCTGTCGCATTTCGGAGTACAAAATGCAAACAAACCTGGTAAACTAAGGCTAGTGTTTGATGGAGCCGGAAAAGTTAATAATTTAAGTTTGAATGATTATTTACTCACGGGACCCGATTTATTTAATTCATTATTAGGGATAATGTTACGGTTTCGTGAACATAAATTTGTTTTGATTGGAGACATAAAAGATATGTTTCTTCAAATTAAAATTCGCCCTGAGGATTAAAATGTTTTACGATTTTTATGGCAGGAAAGTGTAGACGCCCCTTTAAAAGTATGTGTAATGCAGTCTCATATATGGTGCGACCTGTTCTCCTTTAATTGCACAATATATACGCAATAAAAATGCATTAAAATATCAGGATTTATATCCCGAGGCTGTGGATGTAATTGTAAATAATCATTATATGGCTGACTGTTTACATTCATGCCTCACAGAACAGAAGGCAATTGAATTAATCCGTGACATTACAACTATTCATAAAAAAGGCGGGTTCGAGATCACACGTTGCTCGAGCAATAGTAAAAATGTACTAAATAGTATAGCGCATGCCGCACTTGCTCCCAGCGGACTGGAGTTCAAACACGGAGCTACGAATACTAGTGAGCTCACGCTCGGATTGATGTGGCATCCGAATAGTGATACATTTAGTTTTAAAATATCACTCGATCGTATACCACAGAATATTTTAAATGGTTCTGAACCGCCTACAAAGGCCAAAATGCTTAGTATTATAATGTCTATATTTGATTTGTACGGATATTTATCACCTTTTTTGATAAAGGCGAAAATAATATTTCAGGACGTTCATCGCAGTGGGGTCGAGTGGAACTGCCGCATACAGTGTGACGAACATACTCGGTGGCTTAAGTGGTTGCAGGAATTGCGACAGCTGAGCGGCCTATCCATTCCACGGTGTTACGCCGATGCGAGTGAGTGGACGCAGTGCTATCCGACCCCGCAAAGTATGTCAACTTATTATGATATTATTGATAAACAAATGCACATTTTTTGCGACGCTTCTATAAAAGCGTATGCAGCGGTCGTTTATTGGCGATTTACACGGTCAGATGGTTACGTTTTAGTATGCTTCGTTCTTAGTAAAAGCAGAGTAACTCCTTTACGCCCCATATCTATCCCTAGGTTAGAATTACAGGGTGCGCTTATAGCTGCGCGCTTGGCCAATACTATACAAAATGAACATAAAAACATGCAACCGACTAAGCGCTTCTTCTGGTTTGATTCGAGTACGGTACTACAGTGGATCCAAAGTGATCCGCGAAGTTACAAGCCCTTCGTAGCGCATCGCCTGGGCGAAATAGACGAACTCACGAAGGTCTACGAGTGGCGTCATGTTCCTTCTGGACAAAATGTTGCGGACGTTGCTACAAGAGAGGATTAGCTTCCGCTTACATATGCTGACGCCTGGTTTCAAAGTCCAGAGTGCTACAACGTATAACACAGGTACAAATATAACCGAACACAACAAGTCCAAACGTTATGCAGAAGGTCGTAATTCAATAAAACACGCAAAGTCCGTCACTTATTAGATTCCCGATTATAGTACACGTCTCGTTTCGCTGGTGGTTCTCGCTCGACTGACTCTCCGCCCGGCAGCGTGACCGAATTTCCTAAAATCAGCTTGTGCTTTAAATCCGTAACACCTGGCTAATGATTACAATACAACAATAGGCCTTATGCCAATAAGTAAACAAAAGAAGACGACCATAAAGGAATCACAATGGTTTCAGGTAGTATTAAATGTGTTTTGTTTCAGATATGCAGGTGGATTTTGTGTTTGTCGGGACCTGAGTTGTAACAATATCTAGTACATTTTATATATCGTTTTAACTATTTTATCTACATTTTTATAGAAACTACTTTTATTTTACTTATTATTCATATAATAGTTTAAGGTTACACACATACCTGGGGTTTTATGACACATGAGATTTTGGTGGTGAGCACTGAAAACCAGTGCTGTGTCGGAACATATTTCGGCACAGCAAAACACCGAGGGCCAACCTCATTTCTTAACTTGCGGCATTCATTTGTGTGTAATATATTTTCTAATCTGTTTATATTGTGTGTGTCACAATAGGAAATAAATATTTTCTTTCTTTCTTGATAGTGAAAATCGTTTAAAAAATCTAACCTGCGAAGCCGAGATGAGAACACTGACGCCAGGATTGATCCACAAGTTCCAAGTCGCTCAACGGGCTATGAAACGAGCTATGTTGGGTGTTTCTCTTATGGAGAGGGATATCCGTAAGAGAAGCAAGGTTACCGACATAGCTTGCAAAATTAATAAGGTGAAGTGGCAATGGGCCGGTCACGTCTGCCGCAGGTCCGATGGCCAATGGAGCAGACGAGTCCTGGACTGGAGACCGCGACTCGGTAAACTTAGTATCGGACGCCCACCAGCCCGATACACTGACGACTGGCGGGAGGTCACCGGTAGGCGCTGGGTGAGGAAGTCGGAGGACAGGGATGAGTGGCGTCGTTTTGATGAGGCCTACGTCCAGCGGTGCGATTGGTTGACGACGACGACTAAAGACTTTATTTATGTGCTAATAGTGAGCTGAAGGGTTAAATAAATGACTGAGCTATTGAGTATAATTTTATTTATAACCACATTCGTTGCCTTGACACTTCTTTTCCCTTGCGGGTCTTGTATAACGTGTAGCTCTGGAGGTTTTCGTCGAACCTAGAAAATATAACGTAAAACTTATATTATCTAGGAGAAACTATAGCGTTATTGGCAACAAGTACTTCATCAAGTAATTTCCGTCCGGGCTGGAAGTGAATGCGCGAGTGAACCCACAGCCCGGACAAAGGATGCTCGAGGATCGGACAAGGTTTTAGTGGGCATCCTTAACTGCAGCGTGGCAATAGCACTTCACACGTGGGGTGCTAGTGCCACCCCGACCTGGCGAATCCTACACACAGGCCGCGACTTCTCCTCCTCGCGCGGCTCACGGTCCTCGAACGGATTTCCCCTGCATAAAAAGAAATCCCCTAGTAATTATTATTGCTACCCTGTCAATTTATTCAAGATCTCTCTCTCTCTCTCTCTCATTTCTATAACCTTCTCCCAACTAATATTTGGAGTCGGAACAATGTCTTTTACTTGCACACTCCTCTATTCTGACATACATCCTCCGTCACACCACAAATCAATATATCATCCTTCACACAATCCATCCATCGTTTTTTTGGTCCTTTACATCTGTACCCAACCATCTTGTAGTTTAACATTCTTTTTGTCACGTGACTTACATCCCTCCTCATTATATGCCCATACCAACTTAGTCTGCTTCCTCTCAATTTTTCAGTCACGGGTGCAACTTTCAAAGATCCCCTTAAGCACTCATTTCTCACCTTATCCATTCTTGTAACACACATCCATCTCAACATTCTCATCAGCGGAGTGGAGGCGTTTGCGGTTTATCACTTTAGTGGCCCAACATTCCGACCCGTATAACATGACCGATTGTATGACAGATTTATATAAATTTATTTAAGATATGATACAGTTGCTGGACGGGTTTTAATATAGGTTTTTATTTTAATTTTAGTTTTTTACTATTGTATATATATATTTAAGTTAGTTTTATTTATAGGATATTTTTTATTTTATTTTAACTTGAATAATGTTAATTATTGTCATTATTGCTACGTAAAAAAAATTAATACGCTACAAAGTAAAGAAATCCGAAAAAAAATACTTTTGGAATTCAGCTAAATACATTTGATTAGATAGAACTATACCGGGTCCAAATTAATACAAGAAAGCAAGTAGTTTAGGACAATGACAAGTAGTTTAGGAGTCCATCGCGGACAAACAACGTGACACGTAATTTATATATATTAAGATAATAATATTTTTTTTTTTTTTTTGGAAAACCTACAGCTAAATACATTTGATTAGATAACTATAGTTAATACAAGAAAGCCAATGACAGGTTTTCACGGATAAGCTATTGCTTAAAAGTAACATGCAAACGTAGAACAGGCACCGAGATGACTAGTCACTTTTGGAAAATTTAAGGCTTAGACACCGCCTATTGTGATGAACTAGTGGAACTAAAGATCGGGGACTATGGGGACTATGCCGTCTGCTCGTCGCAATGTTCAAGGCATGGAAAAAATGGGCACACGGTGACTAGCCACTTACTGCATGGGCCCCTAAAAATGCCGTACGAGATTGGCGAAGGGCAAGATGTGTGTGAGTGGCTAAGGGGTGTCGAGAGGTGGGCTGCAGGTTCATCGAAGCTACTACCGACGTTATGCCGTTTACCACTGCCACCCCTGAACCTTGAGTCTTAGCTCTAGCGATCTCCACTGGGCACGGAGGCGGAGTCCTTGCCTTAGTCCCCGGAGTCAGGTCCGAGGTGTCGCTACTCACTTCAGGCTTCGCCACAAAGCCCCCATGCTTATCATATTCCATTTTCTCTATCCATCGTCCTATCCCACCCTAAAGGCTGGCAACAAGTTCTAGTGTTTCAAATGTCTATAAGCGACGGTAATCACATTCCATGAGTTCACAATAAAAAAATCATTGTATGGCTATAAAATAATAATAAAACTTAATTAATAAAACTACCTTTTAACGGTTTTAAGCGCGGTAATTTTATTTGATTTTGGTTTTTGCGACGTTATATATAATTAAAATTAACAAGTTGGCGGTAGGGTAAATAAAACTTTAACAATACTCGTTGACACTTGACATCTTTGTCTTCCGTGATCACGGCCACTGAAAAGTGGCCGAAACGTCGGAAAAACCAAAATCAAATAAAATTACCGCGCTTAAAACGTAGTTTTATTATGTATACAAGTCGCGAAAACTTAAGAAAACTTACTTATTTTTTTTTAATTCATAGAGTGGCAATAGGGAGTCACGCACTTAGCCGATTTGTGAAGGTTTAATATACATACCTCCATACGGGTAAGCCCGCATACAAGGTGGCCTGAAGAGCCTGGTTTGTTTAAGCAGGTTGGCAACGTTCTCAATGTCCAGGTGCCACGTATGGAAGAGGTCTTTAAGACCTATCTGGACATCTCTTAAAGTGTGCGGATGAGTACCGTTATGACCTGGAATCACCAAATAATAGCTGACCACTTGAATTATTTTATTATCCGTTGCTTCGATTCGTGCAGGAAAGAATACAATTTCGTGCATTGGAGCGGTCTGTTGTGAGTGGCGACAAAACAACCCACGTGCAGGTGGTAGGGTATTTGCCCGTCTGGTTGGCTACCAGCCCAGGGGCCCAATTCTGCTACTACTATATCATAGGTTTGCCTGAATTCGAAATTCTGTTAATTCCAATGGCGTGCTCGTGGCATGCCACTCTATCTTCTTATACTAATATATAAAGCTGAAGAGTTTGTTTGTCTGTTTGTTTGCTTGAACGCGCTAATCTCAGGAACTACTGGTCTGGTTTGAAAAATTCTTTCAGTGTTAGATAGCCCATTTATCGAGGAAGGCTATAGGCTATATATCATCACGCTAAGACCAATAGGAGAGGAGCACTAATGAAGAATATTTCAAAATCGGGGGGTTTTTAACTTACTTTTTTTACTATTCCACGCAGATGAAGTCGCGGGCAGAAGCTAGTATCTTATAAGCGTAAACTTGCGAAATAAATGTTAAAAATGTTTGTAGTTTTTCAAAATTTATTTCGGTAAACGCCATTTCTGCAATATGGTAACACAAATATTTTTCTACTAGTATTCTGCAGCGACGATATCGAGAAGAGGTTATGGATTTATTGACATTTTATAAAATATGCATGATGTGATGTGTGTGTCATGTGTGATGAGCGTACAAATCTCCACGCCTCATTTGAGTGGTACTTTGTACTGGTTCAGTACAAAATGTCATGTTACTCTTAAAAACTTATTTTAAAATCATGTCCTACCCAACTCTATTCTGAACGATAACCGCTGAGCGTGCACTCAACCCACTGAGTTGGACGCTCTAGTGCCCGCAGTTCGCCCCGCGACGCTTTGCCACTCAGGCCGTACACCAAGTATAAGATGAGCGATTACTGTACCTGGGCATATAGTTCGAAACAACATTCTTAGGGCTGTAGTATCCCACTGGAACAGACGTATCTGCACATTGCTTATTTGATATAACACTGAATAGATATCTTCTTTGGTATACTCGGTTGCATTTATGCTCAAAAGTTGGATCAATCTGGGCATACAATAGAATGGTGTGTTATTTTATTTTTATTCCGACGTTTCGGCCACATTTTAGTAGCCGTGATCACTTAATTAATGTTAAAGTTGTTATTTGCCTACTACCAACTAAATTCCACGCTTCAAACCGTTAAAAGCTAGTTTTAATTTTGTGTACTAATCGTGAAACTTAAGAAAATACTACGTACAGCTCTAATAGTGATGGTTATTTGGAATGTATGTAGTATATCAATATATTAATACGTGAAGCCAAGCTTTGTACCCCTTTTTACGAAAATTTCGCGGACGGAGGAGTATGAAATTTCGCACACTTATAGTTTATATAGAGACGGAGTGCAGAATGCTAATATTTTTATTAAATTATGCATACATTAAATCAATAAAAAAACATTACACACCATCTATTTGACACACACGCATATATACTCTTTTGTTTATTGTTAAAGTCAAACCAACAGTGTAGCTTTGGCGAAATCTGTGGTTACAGAAGTCGTTGACAACAGAACCTTAATAATGTTCAAACTTAGAATTTAAATTAATTATGGTCGAATTTCTACCACTGGGCGACCACTAGTAAAGTTTATTATTTATTTATTCGTTTTGAATGTTTCACATTATTTATTACATCTTCACCGCCACTGTCCTCTATAATTTTAATATTATAAAGAGGTAAGATTTGTATTTATGTATCTTTGTAACGAATAAACTCAAAAGCTACTGGACCGATTTCAAAAATTCTTTCACCATTAGAATATTACATTATCCCTGAGTAACAAGACTATACTGAATTTAAGTAATCGCTATAAGTATTTAAAGCAATATTAGTGAAAAAAAAAGTGAGGTTAGCGCCGCCGCAACAAATTTCATTCATACGTAAGAACTATATTTACTTTTACCTCAAAACATTTGAATCCCTAACAGACATAACCTTGGGCGTAGTGATGTCTTTTTTGAAGCCCTGGACGAAGGGTGCGATCAAGTCTTGGCAGAAGGCCCACTCCACGACAGACTCGTCCCCGGCCTCAAACTGACGACGGTAGAACACCTCTGACATATCGGATTTGGGTTTCTTCAGCTTCTTACGACGAGGGTTCTTGTGTTGGCGTAGTGGATTTTTAGGCACTGTTAAAATAATTTGCATGGTATTTAGAAGATATGGGTGGAAGAAGAGAATAAGTTACAGTTGGTAAATCTCATATATATATAAATCAATTTCAGTTCGATCGTTTGACAGATATAACTGGAAACGCCAAATTGAAGGAATTTGCTCAAAATGTTTCAAGAAAAGTAGCTTTACATTCTTACCAAGGCAATGTTGGTTCAGTATTACAATTTGGGGAGCTAGCACGGATGTAGGTAAAATTTTCAAAGTTCAAAAGAAGTGTCTACGTGCTATATATGGTTAACATTTTCTGGACTCCTGTAAACCTCTCTTCAAAGAACACAAAATTCTTACTGTAACCTCTGTCTACATTAAGGAATTTTTATTTTAAGGAATTTTTATCCGTGCAGGAACGGAGAAAGAACACAATTTCCTGCGGCCGGGCGGCCTGTCCTAAGAGGCGACTTAACAACCCACAGCCAGGTGGTAGGGCATTTGCCCGACTGGATGGCTACCACCCCTGGTCTAAAGTATGCCGCCATAACAACCATGAGTTGTGTTCCGGCATTAGTGACCAGGTTCCAGTTTCCCTTAAGAGAGCAGCAGCGCATTTGTAGCAACTTTGGTGTTGCAAATGTCCATAGGCGATGGTAACCGCTTTCTATCAAGTGGGCCGTCTGCCTGTCTGCTGATCTCCTGCAATAAAAAAAATCACGATGTTTTCCTTCACCGTTGTTAGCACATGGTAATTGTAACAATATGCACATTAGGTCAGAATACTGCCCAAGTGGTGTATGCATTCCGGCCAGGATCTTTGATTTTGGGACCCGTGCGCTAGCCATTACGCTACCACGACGTAAATATTAGCCTAAATCTTACCGACTATAATATCTCTAGCAGTGGTAGTCTTAATCTCCTTTAATTTAAACTTGTCATGTTTCTTCCTTTCGTCGTTACTCATAATGGGCGTGATCGGCTTATTTCTCATATCAACGTACTCATAGTTATCAGAAAACTGGTCTTTCTCAATAATCGGGGATATCATTCCGTGAGAGTCGAGTTTCCGGTTCATTTCTTCGGCAATCTGCCATTTTAGGATTGCAACTCTGTCGTGTACGCCGAGTGTTGCCATCGACTCTTCATTTTGTTTTGTATCTTTTAACACTTAAATTAATAACAATCAAGTATATTATTACTTCAAACTTACTTAAAAAAATTAAAATAAAATACAAAAAATAAACTTATAAATAAATTAATATAATAGAATACACCAGGGCTTCTCAAACTTATTTTAACTGTGACGCCCTTGGGAAGTTGCCATATTTTTGCGACGCCCTGGCCTTCTTGCTATACTAGTTGTAGTGCTAGCCTAATAAACTAATAACAATTCGTCAGAAAAATTCCAAATAGCATCTAAATTTTTTATTAGAAAGTAATGCGTATGGCGCTCACTCGACTCGGTCGCATCGACACAAACAGCCAATCTATTTAGATCGCCTCACGAGCCCCTGGGATAATACCGCGGCGCCCCAGGGCGTCGCGACGCACAGTTAGGGAAGCTCTGGAATAAACTTTAATGTACCAAAAAATTTAATGAAACAATACACAAAAACAGCTTCGAATTAGGTACAAATGGCGGCCTTATCACTGACAACGATCTCTTCGAGACAACCTTACATTGGAGGAAGAACTATGGCACAAAAGCTAGGGCAGGGTTTTGCTGCAGAATAGTTTAAAAAATATACAAAATAGATATTACATATAGATGTAGCTTAACCACGTGTAACATGTACACATAAAAAGTGCTTAATTTTTAGGTATTTATCTTTACCTTTTTTTTTACTATTTTTTTTATTTTTATTGCAGGAGCTCAGCAGACAGGCAGACGGCCCACTGGATGGAAAGCGGTTACCATCGCCTATGGACATTTGCAACAGCAAAGTTGCTACAAATGCGCTGCTGCTCTCTTAAGGGAGACTGGAAACTGGTCACTAATGCCGGAACACAACTCAAGGTTGTTATGGCGGCATACTTTAGACCAGGGGTGGTAGCCATCCAGTCGGGCAGATGCCCTACCACCTGGCTGGGGGTCGTTAAGTCGCCTCTTAAGACAGGCCGCCCCAACGCAGGAAATTGTATTCTTTCTCCGTTCCTGCACGGATAGATTATGGTTTTCTGCTTTTATTCCTTTCATTTATACCATGGATAAACATAGTATTCTTCTTCCATGCTTATAAGTTATACGTTTACCATAATTTTATTTTGCTTGATTTAACTGTGACATTTATGATTTAGGAGGTGGGAATTGAAAATCATTGCTGTGCCGGACTTCGTTTCGGTATAATAGAATACAGAATAGCAACCTCCTTTCGCAAATTGCAACATACAATTTAAGTACATTTGTAATTATTATTAATTGTTGTTAAGTGTCTTTCTTTTTTTCTATTTATATACAAAAAACTAAATACATAAAGCATAGTATCTATACTTAATATTATAAAGATGTAAAGTTTGCGAGTTTGTGACGTTGTCTGGATCTACTAAACCGATTTTAAAAATTCTATTACTGTTGTGGACTATATAACACGACGCTATCTACCACGGGAGCGGGACAGAGCGCGGGTGAAACCGCGCCGGGCCGCTAGTATTATATATACGTCTATTAAAAGCAATATATATAATACATACATACATACATAACTTCACGCCAGTTCCCTTGCGGGGTAGGCACGAAGAACAGAGCGCCATTTAGGCTTATTCTTACACACCTCACTTGCTTCTTTGACATTCATAACTATAATATATATAATAATACACTAAATAGCATAAAGATACATACAATAATTAAAACTTATATTATACTTGGAGGTATTAATCCCTAAAAAGTCTATTGAAGGAGGATATATATTGGGCTTGTCTCACTTGTAGTGGAAGAATGTTCCATAATTGAACTGCTTGAACATTGAATGAGTGGTTATAAAACTTTATCGTATTAATATAGGATTAGTAACAAATCCCTGCCAAAGGGAAGTGAGCCCAGAACTCTGGCTGCATTGCCACGCCTTAGGGCAATGCTGAATTCCAGGGCTAAATATGAACCAGCCATCTGATCCCGGATGGCATCAAAGGATTTCTATTCTCTTTGAAGAATTTGATGGTTCATGGACCCCATGGACCTAGTGTTTCAACTCCAACAGCACAAATATTTAACTCCCTCCTCTGATCCCATATTATTATTAAATAACGAAAAGGTAGATACGAAACAATTAACATAGTGTACAGAAACAATTTGGTATCATAAACAACTGCTGTAGTATAATACTGTATTGCAGTTGTTAGCGTCCACATCCAGAACACTTGTTTGTTATACAATTTAAAAAACAAAATTATTTTAAAGTTTATACATTTGTAAATTTTCGTGTTAATATTTGTAATGTATGTGGAAATGCATAGATGTGTGAATTGGTGTGTATATGTATGTATGTATATATGTATGTGGTGTGTATGTGTATGTGTACAAGTGAACGAGTGAGTGTGTGGTTATAAACTTATTAGACTGGTGTAGTCAGTTTAGTAAATCCTCGGTGTCGTCATAAGGGAGTTCTATTAGCCAGTTGAATAACTTTAATTTACATTCGCGATGAGTAAATTTTGACATACTGAGACCTAGAGCTCAAGTAACTTTTGAAGATTTCCAGAACTAAACCTCTAACGCCAATTAAGTTAAATTTATTCACAAGGATAGGGACAGAGACAGTGTCGAAAGCTTTGGATAAATCCAGAAAAATTCTAATTGATTTGCGTTTCAAATTTAGTTCCTTAACAACAGAATCACAGAGTTTCAAGACAGCATCTTCAGTTGAACAGCTCTTTCGAAAGCCATATTGGTTTTAGGCAAGAATGTTGTTAAAGCTCAGGAACTCCATGAGTCTGCTATTCAGGATCTTTTCCATAATTTTAGAAAAAGTTGATAGAATCACAATAGGTCTATAATTGTTAACACTATCTCTAGCACCACACTTGTGAATGGGATAGATAACCGCCTTCTTAAAAACTTCAGGGAAAACTCCTGAAGCAAAACATAAATTGATAATATACGTAATAATAGGAATCAGAACATGGCGTGCGGCTATGACGGAAGAAGATGAAATTAAATCCCAACCAGGAGCACAGTTTTTCAACTCTAAGATAATTTGCTCAACCTCAGCTTTATCCGTATTTAAAAGAGCCATTGAATGAAGTTGTGAGATACATAAATTATTATCATTAGATTTTGTGAGGCATTTATAGCGGGCACTTGCAATAATAAATACTTGTTTGTACTGTATACTTGTTATAATTAATAAGTTATCATTACATCGATTTCTTTCACTAACTTAAACTATAAAACGGTTATTAAAGATACGCGTGGCGTGCAGGCCAGCGCGTGAGCTCTACCTACATGAGCATGCTTGTCAAGGTCTGGAAATCAACTAACTACTTTGGCGGGCGGCCACGACACTCGACTGGCGGCCCGAGCGCCGTAGGGGTGTTAGGGGGCGCCGCAGTGGTAACACGGAGTCTTCAACGATTATACTTCCTGCGCACGTATACACTTGCCGTGCTATATATTGAATTTTGTTAACACAGTGGAATGTCTTTTCTTGCGACATAAACTCAGGCATGGACACGGGGGATGGCCAAATTCAGCGCCTAATGCCGCCTCCACGAGTGCGTGTGACACTCTACAGGGAACCAGACCCCGCCCCGGGGGGACGGACTCCAACCAAACTACCCTGTGGGGCACTATAGCCCACGGCTAATAAGCTGGGTCAATTTGTGATGGTCTGTATGAGAGAGATATGACCTAGATCCTTGCACTAGAAAAGTAGAAGCTCCACCAACCTTGAGATCGGCCATCTCCTGGCTCCGTTCACGTTGCACACAGGAATAGCACACGGCACTGAATTCCACTTTAGAGATGACACTTCGTACAAAGTTTTAAGGACAGCAAATACTCTTGGCACGGCCAGTAGTCACAAGTTGATAAGTTTTGGAAAAAGTATCATCAGTGCACAGTGGAGAAAAAGCTGTTAGGTACCAAGGTGCCATGGTCTTTCAGATACTCGAAGGAAACTCCGGATTTTAAATTCAACAATACTATATTTTAGGTAATTTTACATTGCAGATTTTTATAATTGACTTATTATAGAGCACATTTTTCACAACGTTCCAAACATAAACTTCAAAATTTAAATATATTTATAATTTTTCTCTATCTCGCACGCAATGGCGAAATAGAGGTTTTATACGAGTTTAACACACAGCGCGGTGTGGTTGGGTCCAACTTTGACAGTAAGTGTGTAACTTTTTTTTTTTTTTTTTTTTTGAGGCGAGGGAAAATGCTTAACCGATTTACGAACAAACTGGGTCGTTGCTAGGGGAACGACACGCGTCGGTCGGGGGCGATAACACTGCAGCAATAGTATGCTCTTGGCGGTGCTCCGTCCGCGATCGACGTCACAGAATAGTGTGGAAAACTCCGAGCGTTGCTGCACGAGCGAGCAACCCCAATACCCACTAAAAACCCCCTCCTCCCTGTCGACCCTGCGCTTTTGTTTGTGTTGGAAAGGCTGAGATTTAGAACATAGTTACGCCCAGTCGATCCAGCGCAATAAAGTGCCTGGAGTGTGCCCTGGGAGAACACACCCCACTTCGTTGTACGGGGGTAGAAGGTCCTTTGCTCTCCTAGCAAGCTAAAGGCCCCCTGCGGTAAACGGAACCTAACTCAGGGAGGGAAGTAATGTGCGTACCTGCCTCTCCGGGTGCCAGCTGATGGCCGGCGACCTCGAGAAGACGCATTAGCACGCGCTGCAGGACTCCTCTCCCTATTGCGTTCTGCGGCCTCCTTGAGTGACATTACTGTCTCGCAAAAAGTAACCGCAGCCCCCCAATTGTCGCTGCTCTGCAGCATGGCCTTGACCAAGTCGCAGAGCGAGTCGACCAGACCTACGTGCGTCTCAAGTTCGAAACGCTGCGGCGCCCATGCGGCGCACTCGACTAACGTGTGTAACGCCGTGTCGGGCGCGCCGCACTGGCGGCAGTCCGGGGAAGGCAACCAGCCCACAATGCGATACAGATACTTATCGAAACATCCGTGTCCGGTAAGTATCTGCGTCGTCCTGAAGGTCAGGGTGCCGCTGGTGCGGTTGACCCATTCCGTCAGCTGTGGCCTGATTGCATCCACCGTGTAACCGCCATAGGCCGCAGGGTTGTCGAGCTCTTGAGACCAGACGGCGATCATGGAGGCGGTTTCCCGCTTCCTGATTGCCTCGATTTCGACCTGACAGAAGGTCAGGCCTCTAGCTAGGGCATCCTGCCGGGTGCGGCGCACCACTGTCAGGACGTCCGCCTGGAGATGCCAGGGCGGATCGCCTGCCAGGAGGGTGGCCGCCGTCCGCGACACTGTGCGATACCCCCGTATGGTCCTCACGGCCAGAACCTGTTGCGCCCGATGAAGCAGGGTTCTGTTGTGGCGGTGAAGTGCAGTGGACCAGACGGGTGCACCGTACAGCGCCATACTCCTCAGGATGCCAGAGTAAAGTTTCCGCGTCGCACCTCCCGGGCCCCCTACGTTGGGAAGCAGCCTCGAGAGTGCGCCCGCGGATTTGACGAGTTTGGGAACTAGCTGCTCAAAGTGCGCCTTGAACAGCCATTTCCCATCGAGAACTAGCCCCAGATATTTCATCTGGGGCCCTACTCTAATGGCCACCCCTTGAACCGAAACGGTCAAGTCCGCGGGGGGATTGCGAAATTTCCTATGGAACATGATGGCCTCCGTTTTCGCGGGGGAGACCCTCAAGCCCAGCCTAGCTATTCGATCTACGACAATCGCCAACTCGGCGTTGGCGACGTCCACGGATTCCGCAAATGACGCAGCGCGTGCCGTGAGTAGGGTGTCGTCCGCAAAGCAGATCAGCCCTACTCCGGGCAGGACTGGAACCCGAAGGATCCAGTCATAACCTACGTTCCAAAGAATGGGCCCGAGGACCGACCCCTGTGGAACGCCGCACGCGACGCGTCGCCGGCCTAACTCGGGATTGCCGGACTCACCGCCCTCCCAAAGGATATGTCGATCCTGCAGGTACGCGCCCAACAGCCTCGTGAGGATGTTCACGCCACCGCGTAACGAACGATGATTCCCCGAAAAAGTAATTTACCCCGCACTTCCGCGTCTCAACGATCAGTCTGAATCGACCCGTCGTAAAGACATTCACGCATCGCAGACGCTCCGGTTACTCAGCTCATATTATTACGGGTGAGTCCATTTATCTCCATTCCCTCTTACCCTTGCACCCTTGAAATCTGGCAATCGGCCAGATCAGAAGACCTTAGCGACCTCGTTCAGCAGCACTATGGGCCTGAAGGCGGACGGATCGTTGGGAGGCCGACCTCCCTTGGGAATCAGGCACAAACGCCCCTCCTTCCATTGCGACGGGAACCGACCTGCGCGAATACAGGCTTCGAACAGTTCCCGCAGCTGGCCGCGTAGGCGTTTAGCGGCCAGGAAGAGGAGTCGACCTGGAACCCCGTCGGATCCCGGTGCCGTCTTCCTGCCCCGGAGCCGGTCCAGGGCAACGTCTAGTTCCCCCTCGGAGATGGAGTGAGGCTCCTCGTCCGTGGGGGTGTCGGGAACGGGTGGACCCATACTGGGGGGAGTGAAGTTTCCCGGATCCGGGAAGAGCCCGTCGATAGCCGACCGGAGCACCTCGGGTTCGAGCGTTTCCGTGACCGTGGATGTGCAAGGCCGCAACGTGTTGCGGGCCCCACGGTACGGACGCCCCCAAGGGTCCCGATCGAGCGTCTCGAGAAGCTCGGCCTGCCTGCGACTCCAGGTTCGCGAATTCGGCTGGGTAGGCCCAGCTTTCCGTGAGTGCCCACTCCTCGGCCTGCTCCGTATCGAGCTTGATAAGGGCCCAACGCGGGAGGAGAGGGGGGCGATGAACAGGGCTCGGACCGGAGGAGGGGGTAAGCTCAAATCTGATGTACCGATGATCAGAGAGCGACTCCACCTCCTCCAGCACCCTCCATCCGACAACTCTGCGGGCGGCCGCATGAGTGGCGAATGACAGGTCGATGACCGATCCACCCCGCGCGCGCACGCAGGTCTGGACCGATCCCTGGTTCAATATGGTCAGGCCGGATTGAAGAGCCCATTCCTCAACCGCCCGGCCCCTAGGTTCCGTGAACGCATTTCCCTAGGAACAGTGCTTTGCGTTAAAGTCACCCATCACGAAAATCGTTTTAGGCGACAGTCTGCCTATGGCAGCTCTGATGGCGTCCAAGCGAAGCTCAAACTCCGCCAGGGGGCGGTTACGTGAAAAGTAAACGCCTATGACGACGATACTCCCGCTCTCCGCCACCGCACAGCCCTTTCCTCTTTCGAGACATGTAAACGGTGTGCCAGATCCGGCTCTGGCCACCACCGCTACCACGTCGTCGAGGTCGCCCACCCAATTTCCGCAAGGCGGCATGTAATAAGGTTCGCTTATTACGGCCAAGTTCGCTTGCCACTCCGCCATCGCCTGCAGGCACAAGTCCTGAGCGGCGGGGGAGTGGTTTACGTTCGCCTGAAATAGTACTGTTACGGGGGTACTAGGCATTGGAGGTGTCCATTGCGCGTACTCCCGATGCACCCGTACGTTGTTTCGTCCTCGGATGGACGAATTTGCCCTTCACGTAGGGAGGCTGGCAGAACCTCGCTAACGTGGGGTGGGCAGCGTTGAGTCCCCCCGCCGCGCACGCCGCGCAGTGGGGGTTCCGAGCCGTGCAGTCTGGCATCTTGTGTCTGCTCTTACCGCAGCGGAGACACAAGTTAGTTCGGTCCGGGCACGTGTCCGGACAGGTCTGAGTGCCATGGCCAACGTTGTAACACCGGTAACAACGTATCGGTCTGGCTTCCAGTGCCTCCACCCTCGCCGAGGTGAAGCCTACCACGAGGTAGCCCAGCTCGACGATGGCTTTGGCAGCAGCGACGGGGCACATCACGTACGATGCGCCCAAACTGCCCGGTCCTGCACCGATGTGCTTCGTACGCACGTCGTCTCGCCGGCAGCTGCCGGCATGCGCGATCGCGTCACGCAGCCCATCGACCGTGACTGATTCGTCCAGCCCAGAGACGTAAAGCTCCCCACGCTTTACGGGGCGGACGACCTCAGCCATCCCTACAAGGGCTCCGCGCAGAGCCTCGGCGACGCGGTCCGCCTTGGCCGCGCTCTCGGGTACCGGCTGGAAGTCGAGGAGACGCGCGTCCCTGACGGTCCGCACCACCTTCAGCCCCTCGCGGAGGCCCATGGCCGCGATGTCGACCACCGTCGAGGCCTTTGCAAAGACCTTGCGATAACCGACACCCTTCGCGGCCGCTGCCGGCAGCAGTTTAATGATAACTGCGGCCGACTTCGGCTCGCGGAATACGACCGCAGGCTTTGAAGCCTGTTTCCGCCTGTTGCTGCCCCCGCCCCGTTGGCAGGGGAGCAGCTTGCGCCTGGGGGGGGGAGGGGGCCCGTCGGCCCTCGCCCCTTTACCCTTTTTCCGCTTGACGACCGTGGTCCACGCCCCCCCCTCGGGGGCGGGGGCGGGGGCCACGGACGCCAACGGCGGCGTGACGTGCGTGACGCGAGCGCGGACAACGGGCGCCGCGACGACCGGTGTCACGGCCGCGGGCGCCGCACGCTGCCTGGGGGCCAGCACCACAGGCGCGGGCCCCGTAGCGGAGGCCGCTGAAGCAGCGGCGGCGGCGCGCGCCGCCCTCCGCTGCTTTCTGAGCGTCCGCTTCACGCCCCCCCTGTGCTTTTTTTTTTGGGGGGCCGGTGGCAGTGGGGAGCCTGCCACCCCGACGGCCGGGGCCGCCACCACCTCCACCGGGACCGGGGTACTTGCTTCCCCCAGACCTCGCCGGACGGCGGCGGCAGCCGTGACCGGTCTTGGCCTTCCGGTGGCCTGGTCGCGAGGCGCCGGTCTGGGCGCCGGCACCTTACCTCGGTCGGCCGCGAGCGGCGGACGGAGGGTCGGCGCGGGGTTCAGCCGGTCCTCAATCGCGGCAAATTGCGCGCGAACGAACGGCGCGACAGCGTCGAGCACGACTCGCAAAAACGCATCGAACTCCCCGCCGCCGGGCCCGATCAGGATGGACGTCGGCGCCGCCCCGTCGGCGGGCGCCGCGGCCGGTTCCGTCCCGTCGACGGGAACCGGTTTTGGCCCTGCTACCGCAGCAGGGGCCGGACGCGGTTTTTTAGCCGCAGCGAGCGCGGCGGGCGGTTCCGGAATCGCCGCCACCTCCGCCGCGACAGCCCGGGCCTTCCGCTTGACGGGTACGGGGGGCGGCGCCGCCACAATAGCGGGCGCCGGCTCCACAGCCGGAGCGGAGGCCTTTAGGGCCTTGCGCATTTCCTCAAACTCCTTACGGTAGGAAAGATTTTCCCCCCACAAAGAGTTCAATTCCATGCGCAAACGCGCATTTTCGTTTCCGAGCCTCCATGCCTCGGTTTCCGAATTCCGCGTGGCCAGGGTGTCGACAATGTCCGACAACCTGTTCGCGGCATCCTTCAGCCGACGCACGTAGCCCCCCTTCAGATTGCCCGACGTCTGGGCAATTTGAAGGATTTCGGCCACTTGGGCGCTCGCCGCGAGGCGGAGCTCCCCTGGGCCGAAGGACGAGACGTCCCCTACGAGGGCGGCGCACTGGCTAGCCGCGGCCAGTTTGGCGGCGGTGGCCTTGCGCGCCTTGCGCCCTTTTCCCCCCCCCCCTCGGTGCGGAGGAAGGCCTCCGCACCCGCGAGTACCGACGCGGTTGCGCCCCCCGCGGGGCGCAAAGGCGAGCGCGCGCGCGCTGGGGTGGAGGCACCCGACGTAGCGGCCGAGTCGGCGTCGCTGCTTTGGGACCGATCCCAAAAGCGCGACCTCGTTCCGGCCACAAAAACGGGGGAACACTATATGGGCACGGTTGCCGCCGAAGACGTGGACAGCGTCGCCGAACCCGAAGCCGATGGCATCGATGCTGGAAACAACAAGCACGAAGACGCCGAATCCGCCGCCGCCGCTGCTGCCGAAGACGGGGACGTAGCCGTCGTCGCCGCCGCCGCAGCCGCTGTACCCGCAGGCGCCGACATCGCGACAGGGGCTCCCGTCCCAGTATGGAAGGAAGACGAAGGGGCCGCCGCTGTCGCGCCTACAGAGTCCCTGCACACGACCCCGGTTGTTGACGCGAGTGAAGCCCGCGCGGCAACCGGTGTCGTGGAGCGGCCGTCCCCGACGCTGCGACCCGATATGTCGCAAACCGATGTCGTCGGCATGGGTGAAGCCCATGCGCTATTCGACACCGTCGTCGTGGGGCACCCGTTCCCTGCCGCCGCCGATCCGGCCGCCGTATAGACCAAGCTACAGGCAGGCGAATTGGGGCGGGAACAATTGAACGCGCGAATCGCACCGTCAAGCGCGTTCTCCAGCGAGTCTGGGACGCTACCGGACGGTGGGATGTCTTCGTGCTGTACATACGCGCCGTCCCCGTGCACGGGTGAAGCCCGCGCAGAGGTCGACGGCGCCATGCATGCGTATTCGACTATGGTGCTCGCGGCACTCACAGCCAGGCAAACAGCTGAGTTTGCCGCGAGCAGCACTTCCCTATCTGTGTCTGGGCGTGCCGCACTGTTACGTGCCGCACGGCCAGACGGAGCCCTATGCGTGACGGGTGCCGCAGGTGGCCCCATCACGTTATTCCTAGCCTCGGGGGCGTCTATGGTGAGATCCACCACCGACGCCGCCCTTCCTAGCGATTCAGGTGCCTCGGTTGCCGCCGTGATAACGTCAGCAGCCTGGCACCGCGGGCGAGGCCCGGCAACAGACTTGCTGCGTCGGGCTGATAATTTAGGCGGGACTTTTTTCCGCCGCGTTTCGACGATCTCGGCCATCTGCCAACCATCCTTGGCCTTCACGTGTCCCCTTTTACAAGGGGCACCCGAAAGCCCAGGGGCCGACTTGGAATCAGGGGCATCCATTACTGGATGCCCTATCTCCCGCCAAGACCAGGAAAGCGCACCGGTTTGTCTGACAACACGAAATAACCGTTAAGTATTGCGTAATGCGCCGAAGCGCGCGAAAACAAAGCGAATAGAGCTTAAAAACTCACCTCAGTCGAAAAACAACTGATTCGCGCCGGAATCGAACTAAAAAACACTGTACACTGTCACTACACAACTATTATCGCAATTTATCGCTTTTCAGGAGAGAAAAAGCGCGGAAAATTGCAATTTTCGAGAAGAGCACGGGCATTTGCGACTGCTTCGCACGAATGCCCTCCAGGAACTGAGTAAGTGTGTGGCTACCCTTACCCTGCTCTGTGTGCGCAGCTCGTCGCATATATAATATTTATTTTACGCTGATGTGTGTGCGAAACATTAACAAAGAACACATGAACAAAGTGTCTTCTCCTTAATAAAAACAATAGGAAACGTGTTATTAGACACATTCTTAGTTTAAGTTATATCTAGTTATTTTTGGTCAGATTTAAATTACTCATTAGTCTTATTTTCTAGATTAGATTGTAATTTTAATGTTGTATCACTAAGATGCATCACTAAAAAAAAAAAATACGCTGATGGTGTGGGCGATACCCTCTGGCCATGGACCTCTATAAGTTTCCTACTTCACTGCCTCTGGCCGTTGTAGGTATAAAAGTTAAACACTGTTAGTGGTGGAAACTTATAATAAATCACTCTTACATGCAAATACGTGTGCACTCGGCTACAACCAAAATGGAAGAAGAAACAAAAAGCAACAACATGTTTAAAAATATTATCTTATGTTGGTATTGCCAATACTCTGCATTGGCCGTCGCGTCACTCAGAAAGAGGGTAGACAGCAAAATTGATGGAGCGATGTTCTACCTAATTTATTCTAGGCAAAGACCGAACATATTCACTATATGCGCCCCATCGTCGCACTTTAGTTGGGCGTCACGGGATCTAGAACACGGTTACTGCACGATGACGCCCTTGTGCGCAGCTGTCTTGGTACACCCCGGGGAGCAGAATGTACTGTAACGACCAGCGGTTTCTAACCTGACCGGGATCTTGAATAGGAGACTGGTTCATAGAACATATCTATATCTATACTTATATTATAAAGAGGTAAAGTTTGTAACGTTGTACGGGGTAATCTCTGGACCTACTAAACCGAATTTAAAAATTCTTTTATTGTTAGAAAGCTACGTTAACGGGGAGTGTCATAGGCTTTATAACATGACGCTATATACCACGGGAGTGGGACAGAGCGCGAGTGGAACCGCGCCGGGCCGCTAGTAGTTTATATATGAACGAAGAAACACTTTACAATCATGTGTTCTGCTCGCGGCCCGATACAATTCTGTTGTCGATTGTTTTGGGAGGCGTTCTACGAATTTATTTCAAATAATTATATTTCTTAATATATTTGACGACTATAGAGGTTAGTCGTTACAGTACCGCATCATCGAGCAGAGCGTGACTCTGCTGTTACATCCGTATATAGCGGCCCTCTGCGATTTGCATGCTATGCTTGCTTAGCTCGGTCCCGCCTACACAATTCGTACACACTCGCACGTACTTTCACTACTTTTCGTATGTTGTTCCCTCATTCACCTCCTACCAATTGTTTGGTTTTAGTGAGTATCTCCGACTCGGATAGCAATAGTACTTCTTCGGGGGTTTCTACCAATGCTACTCTAGCGTGGCGAATCCCATACCCTGCCGCCACGCTTCCTCCGCGACGGTTAGTTCTCAATTGGATTATCTTTAGAGTCCAACCTTATGTTGTACCTAAAAATTGGGGATGACTTCCATATGTTGACTTACAGGCTAAATTCCATTAGGAACTCACAACGACCACGTTCACGACCGCGATTTTTCCCGTACCACTTACTTGCAGGCGTTACAATGGTAAACCCAAGTGGAAAGGCTGTTCGATCCACCTCTTGACATGGGTCGTTGTGAGCGTTGTGATGATGACGTCTTTAGTGACGTTTTCGCCACGACCACAACGACCGCGGTCGCCTTGTGAAACGGCTAACTGAGCGTTTTGGGCGTTGTGAGCTACAAATGGAACTCCCCGATAATGACACAAAAATTGGCGATGTTGTTAAAGAATCTTTTTTTTATTTCATAAATAAAAACACAATTAGAATTTCATACACCACATATGTTTATTTATAAATAATATTTCGCAAGGGCGTAATATTCGCAGATTTTCATATCGACCTCGTCATATTCTGTAAAAAACATACATAGCATTTAAATACTTGTCTTCTACGTATATGTTTTTTTTATTTTATTGCATGAATTCAGCAGACGCCCACTTGATGGAAAGCGGTTACCATCGCCTATGGACATTTGCAACACCAAAGGTGCTACAAATGCGCTGCGGCTTTCTTAAGGGAGACTGGAACATGTCCACTAATGCCGGAACACAAATCAAGGTTGTTATGGTGGCATACTCTAGACCAGGGGTGGTAGCCATCCAGATGGGAAAATGCCCTACCACCTGGCTATGGGTTATTTTGTCAGGTCCAGGAATGGAGAAAAAAATACTAATTCCTGCGGCCAGGTAACCTGTCGTAAGAGGCGACAAAACAACCTACAGACAGGTGGTAGGGCATTTGTCCGACTGGATGGCTACCACCCCTGGTCTAAAGCATGTCGCCATAACAACCTTGAGTTGTGTTCCGGCATTAGTGACCAGGTTCCAGTCGCTGGCGCAGAGGGCCACAATTCTGACCGGAATTCACACTAGTGCAGGGCACGATAGGGCGTCCCCCGCAGGCGACGCTCACCGATGCGCCCCCGTCGGTGTGAACTCTCGCGCATGCGGCGAAGGGGGCCGCCACCCTTCACGCAGCGCCAAACCTGGCGGGTCGAGAGGAGCAGAGTGCCGTATAGGCACGTGGAATGTGAGAGGTGGAATGAAAGATAAGATGGACGAAATGATTGATATAATGCATGAGAGAAGCCTGGATGCCCTATGTCTGACAGAGACAAAGCGGAAGGGGTGCAGCGTCGATGACCTCCCCGGTGGCATGCTTGCTCTGTGGTCCGGCGTGGACCTGGACGAGCGTGCAAGTGGGGGGGTAGGCGTCGTACTCTCATCCCGCTTTGTGTCTGGAGTAAAAGACTATTGTCTGGTGAACCCGAGACTTCTCTGGGTACGTCTAAAACTGGGGATCACGCGAGTTTTTCTGGTCGCAGCTTATGCTCCCGTAAGCTCAGCGGATCCCCAAGAACTCGAGAAGTTTTGGGAGTCTGTGAGAGAAATTCTGGATTTGGCTGAAGGGAACGAAAGATTAATTATGTGTGGTGATCTTAATGGCTGGGTGGGGACCAAACGAGACGGCCTTGAGGCTGTCCTTGGACCCTATGGTGACAAGAGAGTGAATGATGCTGGTAGGCCAATCATAGACGTATGCATGGAAAGAAACTTGCTTGTGTCGAACACCTTATTCCATCATAAGGATATTCACATGTATACATGGAGAATGAATGATCAGAAAAGTATGATTGATCTGATTTTAATAGATAGTCGCCTCCGAAACACAATAATGGATACAAGAGCCTACAGAGGCCCCACTCTTGAAACGGACCACTACCTGGTGATAAGCCGGTTTGTGGGCCTTTTCAAGAAGTGGAGACACTGGCGAGTGCGTACCAATTTCGGGGAGCTTGAAAGAATAAAGTGTGAAAAATTGGAAGATGTTAGTGTAAGGAGTATGTATGCGCGCCTAGTCGAAGAAAGGCTTGCAAAAGCGGACTTCTCCGACTTAGATGTGGATAATGACTGGGATAGTATGAAAGAAAGTATAGTGGAAAGCGCAAAAGAAGCATGTGGATGCGCAAAGAGGCACATAACAACGAAAGGTGATGAATGGTGGGACGCGGATGTTAAATCCAGCGTAGAGAGAAAGAGAAAAGCCTGGCTGGATTATGTTGCTTCTTTGCAACAGAATGACAGTATGAAAGAGATGAAGAAAGAAATTTATCGCCTCTGCAAGAATGAAACCAAAGCTTTAGTGAAAGAGAAGCGCGAAAGAATAAAATTGAAAGAAGAAGAGAAGCTGACGGAGAACTTCGAGGCGAATACCAAACTCTTTTGGAGAGAGGTTAAGAAGTCTCGGGGTTGTTCGTCAGCTTCCAGAATGGAAAGAATAAAATCTAAAGCTGGGGACGTTCTTGCTCACCCACAAGAGGTGTTAGCGCGATGGAGTGAATATTTTAGAGAAATGTATGATAATATCCCGGATGCTGGCACCACGACTGAGTCTGTGACCGACTCCGAGGAGTCAGCATCCGAGATCACTTTGGAAGAGATCGAATGGTCGATAAGAAGTCTGAAAAATGGAAAGGCAGGAGGAATCGATAGTGTGTCTGCTGAGATGATCAAATATGGTGGAACCTGCGTCCGGGACGCTTTCCTGTCCTTATGCAATTTGTGCTGGAGGACGGGAAAGGTTCCCAAGGACTGGAGGCGCGCTGTCATCGTGCCCTTGTATAAAGGCAAGGGGTCACGTATGGAGTGCGCCAGCTACAGGGCCATCAGTTTGATCAGCACAGCATCTAAAGTGTATACGAAGATTATTGAAAAGAGAATGAGAGTGGTATCCGATGGATTATTGTGGGATGCACAAGGTGGCTTCAGAAATGGAAGGGGATGTATGGATCAAGTTTTCTCTCTCCGCAATATCGTAGAGAAGCAGCTGGCTATGGGCCGGAAGGTTTTCTGCGGTTTTGTGGATCTAGAGAAAGCATTTGACAGGGTTGTGCGGAAGGACCTCTGGGACATATTGCCCAGATATGGGATTAATGGCCAACTGATGCGTGCTGTGCAGTCCACTTACGAGGACTGTATGGCATGCGTGCGGCTGGATGGCAGCCTGTCGCCCTGGTTTGACGTCAATATTGGCGTCCGACAGGGCTGCGTGCTGTCGGCTTTGCTGTTCATCCTATACCTGGACGATTGTCTCCAGAGAATAAGATTGATGGATGTTGGGGTGCGGATGAGTGACCTAGTTGTAAGAAGTAGTCAATAACCGGATGGAGTATTCTTTCATGTAGTAATCAGAAGTCGTTTAACCGGATGTCAACGTAGAAGCATTTATTATTAAGCTAACGGATATCGGAAATGGAGTAACCAGATGTTGGAAGTTAATACGGATGGCAACTGAAGTGGCGCCACAGCATTACCGGATGGTGTCACTGAGGCGCGCTACGAGGACCTTATAAATACTGGGTGTTCGGACAAAGGAGCGGCTGTTTTCAACCGGCAGGCTTAAACCGACAGTCTACGGCGGACAGTCTACATTAGTAGTCTTGGAGGAGGAGCACATAATATGTGGTCGATAATTACTGCTTGATAAACGCAGTATTCTTGGAGGGCAAATTGCTGCTCGACACCTGACAAGCGTGGATGCGACTCTTGGAGTTGTTCTAATATTTCTGTGTATTAGTGTGCAATATTTAATATCGTAATTGTAATAATTCTAGTGTAATAGACTTTGATTATAATATTTCAGATTATTATTGTTATTCTCGGAGCGTCATTCGTTCGCTCCCGGTGTGAACCCGACATATACATCATTAATATGTGTATAGCAACAGCAATAACTATACTATATGATATGTGGTGTAACAGAAGATGTATGTCAGAGTAGAGGAGTGTGGAAGGAAAGGACATATAGTGCCGACCCCAATTAATTGGCATATTGTGAAAGAAAACAGAGAGAAGAGATATGTACGCTACTAAATTGGAGAATAAAGGATCTAACTACACACTAGCCATCTAGCCGCCTGTATCTGCACGAATCATACAATGCCATAAAAAAAGAAGAAGCTAAAAGCTTAGTTTTCATAACCATAAATTAAAATAAAACACCTTGGAACGCCTGCTCTCTACAGTTAGTCGGATTCAATGCGCATTGGTTCACGAACAACACTGTATGGCCATCTATAGAGCTCATGGCGCATATAGGGTCCACAATTTCATTGTTGCAACTTGTTCGACATCCAGAACGAAGGAACATGACGTATATGGAGCAGAACTTGTTTTCTACTACGTCATACTCTGGAACGAAATAAATTGGGTAATTACATGGCGGTCGTATGATAATTACAAGTTTCTTTCATAAAGATGACTGTAGGGGTTGAAGTAAGTAAGTTGTGGAGTCTGCAGGGACCCTTCAGCATCTAGGGAGCGGAGGATTCAACCCCCTGTTGACGAAATGAGTTTGTCCTGCTTCCCGTGGCACTCTCAAGCACTGATGCACTAAGATCAGCATGGGCGTAACTACGTTGTAAGTCTCGCGCTCTTCCTGCCATAAGCGCGGGGCACATGGGAGGAGGGTGGTTTTAGTGGAGTATTGGCCCATGGGTGACCTCTCCACATAGGAGGTAACATGCTGAGTCTCCACACATGTCGGCGATTGACTCTGGTGGCTGCGCTATCTTCAGTAGCTTATCTCTCGTCTCTTTGGTCTAATCCTTATCAAAGGACCCGGTAGTGAGCGAAATGCATTTCCCCGCCTCAAAAAAAAATGAAAAAAAGTTGTGGAGTTCATCTATGACGGTTACTCCATTGGATAGGGTGAAGCACCATAAGGCGAGAGACCATGGCACAATCGCCGTGCGAGGAGTACAAAATAAGACCACGAGTGTTGTACTCTACATGTAATTATTGCTTAATACTTTCATAGATTATATATGTAATGTAACATATAATAAATTAACCTAAAAGTAAATTGTATGTACAAACTAAAATTAAACTATAAGATCTAGTACCAGACCGCTGACAGTTGGATAAGTGCCCAAAAGACTGGCCACATTGCCTTGCTATAGCTCGAGGTATGGATCAATCTTTTGGTCACGTGAGACATCCACCAGACGTTTGACTATGTCGCGATCATATCTCTCTGTCTTGCTTAATTAATTTAACTAGTGGTCGCCCGTGGTCGAAATTCAACCATAATAATTAATTTAAATTATAAGTTTGAACATCATCAAGGTTCGTTGTCAAAGACTATACTTCTATAATCACAGATTTCGCCAAGGCCACACTGTTAATTTGCCTTTAACAATAACAAGAGTATAATTATGCGTGTGTGTGTCAAATACATGGTAGTGTGTGTAATGTTTTTTTTATTGATTTAATGTATTGTTTATGCATAATTTAAAAAAATATTAGCATTCTGTACTCCTTTTCTATATAAACTATTAATATACCTAAGTGTGCGAAATTTCGTGCTCCTCCGTCCGCGCAATTTCCGTAAAAAGGGATACAAAGTTTTTGCTGTGTTTTTGCTTCACGTATTAATATAGATATAACTTTTTATAATATAGCTTTAGAAATAATATATTATAGTAGAAATTTGTACTAATGGCACGCGTATACAAGGTAGCTATCCCACTCTTCGGTGTAGACGCTCGTCAAGAAGTGTTGCTTTCGATTTCCCTGCAATCCATTCATCAGATCCTGACTTGGTGACAATGGGACCACCTCGGAATATACACACAAATAAAGAAAAAAGAACGCGAAACACACATGTTTTGTTAATGGGGTATATTACACAGTCAATAATATCACGCGATACTCTTTTTATCACGATAATACTAATGCAATATTGATGGTATCGCAGTATCATTATAATATCGCAAGTTATCCAGATATTTTGAAATCCACGATATTAAGGGGGCGTGGCTTCATTATTTTTGACAGTGTAAGCACATCGTGATATTTCCTGTCAGTACGCACTCGCAGTCATGGTGGAAGGAAGCAAGCAGCAAAACGAATTTACGGAATTGAACCCCGACGACGCCGAGTCTCAACAAAACGACGAACTTAAAAATGATTTAAAAGAGTTTCTTCGTTTATACGAAACATTTTGCAACTTTCTGCAACGTTTACTTTTCAACGCAAATGCGAGTACTATAGCTAAAACTGACTTTCTTCTATTATCCATGATTTCAGAAACACAACTAGATTCCACTAAAGTAAACGGCTTACTGAAGCGGTAATATTGATGATAATATTGATAAATGTAATAGCCCAGTTCAGTATTTGCCATCTTGTGATAATATCGAAATTCCAGAATCACGATATTATTGACTGTGTAATATACCCCAATAAATACACTTTAATTAATAAGTTTTTAGTTTAATTTCTTATAAGACAAAAGAGCGAATACAATATAAACAACATAAGTAAGTGTAGAGTAGTAGCATAGATCTCTCACTGTTGAAACAATTATTTCTTTAAATGCCTTCTAACACTGCTCATATCTATCTAGTGAACTGGTATTCTTCATCAAATAATATTCAGAAACAACACATATAAAAAAAACACAAACGAATTGAGAACCTCCTTTGTAAAGCGCAAGCGAGATACGAACTCCATTTAAGTATCCCCTTAAATGAAACTACAAAAATAAACGGACGTATATAATCAAATCGGAAGGGTTTCGTTTCAGCCAAAATTGCTACGACATCCCACCCCAAAAACAACAAACTGATTGTATACTCACTCAAAGATTCACGATACTCAGAACACATATTATTATAAATTATATGGCACACGCTCTGGAACCATTTGAACTTCATCTTCTGTCTGTTCAAACCGCAGGCTGTCCTATGGTAGTCGTTACACTGGTAGGGATCGCAGTAATCCATCCATGCTGGGTGGAAGGGCTGGTGGAATCGGTTCTTAAAGCTCTCAGGCATTATTGGCTTCTTTATTATATCTGTGAAATAAGTATTTATCACTAGCTCAGTTCGCTAGGCGTCATTAAAAAATAGAATAATTAAGCTTTGCTTTGTTTAATGCATAAACACAGAATGCACTCGCAGTGCCTCGTAAGAGGACGTGCGCAATTCTTGCGTGGAACGTTACTGCTATAACATATTTGACAGGCGTTCCCATGCCCACTTCGCTGGGCGTAAAAAAATATTTTTACTTTTTTGATTAATCACAATCAAATATAGCTGTACAGTTTGTACACTTATTCTTGCTTGTAGTGGTGGATGCTAGCAGTAGTTGGTGGAGTGCTGGTACTTTCTTGTAGTAGGGTGAAAAAAATACACCTTGTTGCTTACAAGGATTTATTCTCGGACTAGTAGATGCTGGATGCTGATCCCTGGGTTCAACTTAGTGGTAGTTGAAGTCACTTGTTACGACTAATAGCAACTCGTAGCGACTTAATCACAAAGTATTTGTGGGCATTATTTATACTAATATCCGAGGCGGATTGGCAGGTTTGACACATCGGTTATCTTGATATGCAGGTTTCATTACAATGTTTTCCTTCACCGTTAGCACGTGGTAATTACAAAAATATACACTAGGTCAGAAGATTGCCTAAGCGATGCTTCCGACCAGGCTTCGAATCCGCACCCTTTCAGTTTGGGACGCGTGCGCTAACCATTAAGCTACCACGGCGTAGGTAGTACACCAAACCCCAAGCTCAGAGGAAGTCAGCTAAAGGAAGCTGATCGCGCCGCAGTGCGTTATAAAAATTTAGTATTAAATAATCGAATTAAGTACGGATCCAGGTGGAATAGTCTCTAGTGGATATATCACCGTCAATTTGTAAATACCGTGTGATTATAATATATCTCGCGAGATTGTAAACTGTTGAAATATTGTGAACCGTAAAATATACAGTTTCCTACATCTTGAAGCCGGCGCCAAGTGAAACATAAAAATTATATTTTGCAATATTTTATTGTTGTAACAATGTATATAGTAACTTTTATGTTCTTCATGACACCGACTTCAGGACGTTGTAGAAAATTTCAATTTTTAGTTACTCTTTAATTTTTTATTTCTAAGAGAAAATTTCATTATTTTTCTTATCATTATACCAGAATTATTAATTACCTACTAAGTAATAAATATATACTTGATGTCACAATTTTTGAAGTGCATTTAGTTTTTTGGACTAACACCTGTGTTTTATTTCTAACTCTATGAATACAGAACAACATACTGTAAGACCGACCAATCGGCGCGCGAGGTACGTTCCATCGCGTACCAGTTCACAATTTGATGACGTCACGTCGATAGATTATAATGTACCGAAAAGTAATACGTTAAATTGTAAGCAGTCTGTTACGGTTCACAATATTTCGACAGTTTACAATCTCGCCCGATAGATTATAATCTAACGGTATTTACAATATGCCAAATTGACAGCTATATTTACTATTAACCACACACGCAAAGCACGCGTTTGCTTCTGCTTGAAATGCTTCATTTCATTTGCCGCTTTTGTTCACGTTGGCCCCGTCTATACTTTTATTCGTCTGAGATGTTAATATATTAATACTTACATTTATATCGGTCTCGTATATAATTTGGATTGTCAAACTTCGCAGACGGGCTGTAAGATAATTATCAAGACTTATTTTTAAGTTTTCGGTATTTCGCATTGACCCTTACAAGCTGCATCATAAAAATACACTTTTGTTACATTTGGTCGGTTCAATTCTCAGATGAAGCAACAAACTTTTTAAAACACAACAGCTTAAATTCAGTTTTACTTATTTAAAAAATAAATACTAATAAATCGTGATCAGAAAGAAGGCTGGCTCATATTTCGCCCAAGAAATAAGCATCGCTATACAGCGCGGCAATGCAGCCCGCCTTCTGGGCACGCTCCCATCTGGCAGCGATTTGTTACGCAGTCTATAATCGCTTGTACTATTTACTTCATTTCTTCTAATACTTTAGATAAATATAAATAAAACGCCAATAATAAGTCATACAGTCCACACCGAGTTTTATTTGAAAGAAGCAACTGCGACCAATAAATAATATTATATCGGTTTCAGATCGGGTTACGAATATGAAATTATTTCCGATTATCAGTTAGTTTCGGATAGTGTCAATTACGGATATTAGAATTTCAAGAAATTGTAAAAGTAAAATACAAATAGCTAATGACTGTGCTGTATTATTTGGTAGTCCAGTCGATCATATAAATAACTAGCTGTGCCCGCGACGTCGTCCGCGTGGAATTTGCCTTCAAAACCCCACGATTTTGAAACATTCTTCATTGGTGCTCCGCTCCTATTGGTCTTATCGTGATGATATATAGCCTTCCTCGATAAATGGGTTATATAACACTGAAAGAATTTTACAAATCAGATCAGTAGTTCCTGAGAAAAGATCTATTATTTATTTATAGTTCTCTATCTATAGTTCATATTGATAGCTAATGTGTTCAGCAATAAATTAAATATAATATTGTACTAGTTGTGCATTGGGAACGCACAGCTCATTCGCTGCAGCAACCAGTTTTTGTGAATACTTGTATCGGACGTCGATCGCCCAACGCGCGGCTAGCACGGGCAGTCGGAATTCATACGACACGCGCAAGACCCGCGTCGCTTGCCGTTCGATCACCTCGATCATCATCATACATTTGTCATTCAATTATTTAAGATATAGTGTACAACATTATTTAATAAATAAGTTAATAAACCTATAACTGGTGACCCCCAAAAAGGATACGAAATTTTTAAAATGAGTGATAGCAGTGATTCGGTAAAAACCGCGGACGCTCATGTCACCACGCGGCGCCCGCGCAAAGCGCGCGTTTCCACTGACCGCGACGATAATATCGTACAAAAATTCAAGATTAAAGTGCCACCGTTCTCGCCTGAGGATCCGGAGTTGTGGTTCGCTCTAGTGGAAGGTCAGTTCGAAAGTCATGACATCACCGATGACCACATAAAATTCACAAACGTCACAACCAATTTAGATTTACAATATGCAAAATCTGTAAAGGATATCATTATAAACCCTCCGCAAAGAAACCGATATGAGAGGATTAAGACGGAGCTGATAAAGCGACTGTCTGCTTCTCATGAAAAGAAAGTTAAGCAGTTGCTAACGCATGAAGAGCTCGGGGATAGAAAGCCTTCTCAATTTCTCCGACACCTTCAAGACCTAGCCGGACCTTCAGTGCCTGACGATTTTCTGAGGTCAATATGGAGTAACCGGCTCCCACACAACATCCAAACGGTGCTAGCATCACAACCCACCCATTCTTTGGAGCAGCTAGCTGACCTTGCAGACCGCATACAGGAACTAGCATCCCCATGCACCGTCGCCACTACGTCCAGCAGCGGATATGGATCCCACCAGTCAAAGGAGATTGCAGAACTGAAGGATATGGTGCAGCGCCTCACCCTAAAACTGGAAGAGCATACCCGAGGTGCTTGCTGTTCCACTGACCGTACAAGACCTCGCGAACGTCGTCGTAGATCTTCTTCACGGCAACGAAATCGTTCGAGGTCCAGCTACAAGAAATATCCCATATGCTGGTACCATGCTAAGTTTGGAAATCTAGCTCACAACTGCGTTAAGCCTTGCGATTACTCCTCTCCTAGGGCGGAAAACACCTCGGGCAGTCGCTAATGGCGACTGAGGACTGTCCAACCGCATCAAGTCGCCTTTTTGTCACCGACCGCAGTACGAAAGTCCAGTACCTGGTAGACACTGGCAGTGATCTATGCGTCTACCCCCTTTCTACGCTTCGGGAACGACGGCCCAAAACAGACTTCCAGCTGTCCGCTGCTAATGGATCAGTTATAGAAACATACGGCTTCATTGAGCTTAGCTTAAACTTAGGCTTAAGACGTAATTTTGTATGGCGATTTACCGTAGCTAATGTTACTAAGCCAATAATAGGCGTTGACTTTCTTTGCCATTATAATTTAATTGTAGATTGCCGCAATCAACGCCTCATAGATAATGTAACTAGCTTATCTGCTTGTGCTTCACCCGCTAAAGCTAATATATTTTCTGTTAAGGTTCCGGCAGGCGACACGCGTTTCCACAGTATTTTGAGTAAGTTTCCCGAGATTACACGCCCTTCAGGCACATCGGCGTTTCCAATTCACAACACAGTACATTACATTAGAACTACATCTGGTCCTCCTATATCTTGTACTCCTCGCAGACTGGCACCTGATAAATTAAAAATTGCCAAACAGGAATTTGAGCTCATGCTAAATAATGGCACGGCACGTCCTTCTGACAGCCCCTGGGCTTCCCCCTTACACTTAGCGCCTAAAAAGGATAACGGCTGGCGCCCTTGCGGCGATTACCGAATGCTGAACTCGCGGACTATACCAGACAGTTATCCAATTAGACACATCCAGGACTTCTCCCATAATATAGCTGGTTGTCAAGTTTTTAGTACCATAGACCTGGTTAAAGCCTACAACCAAATTCCAGTATTCGAGGACGACATTAAAAAGACTGCCATTACCACGCCATTTGGCTTGTTTGAGTTCCCCAGCATGACCTTCGGTTTGAGGAACGCAAGCCAAACATTTCAGAGGTTTGTAGACGAGATGACGCGAGGTCTCGACTTCGTATATCCGTACTGTGACGATTTTTTGGTCTTCTCAAAAGACCAGACACTTCACGAAGCACATCTTCACCAACTTTTCAGTCGCATGAAGGAATATGGAGTTCTTGTCAACACCTCTAAGTGCGTTTTTGGGGCCTCCGAAGTCTCATTTCTAGGTTACCAAATCTCCGCATCTGGCACCAAACCCCTGGATTCCAAGGTCGAGGCCATAAGAGAATTTCCAGTTCCCAGGACAGTCAGACAACTCAGACGATTTCTAGGATTGCTCAATTTTTATAGAAAATTTTTACCGCACTCAGCTGCAACACAAGTACCTCTAAACGCTCTTCTTTCTGGCTCTGTTAAGCCATCTCAGCCGGTTGACATAACCGGTGAAGCACTTTTGGCCTTCAACAAGTGCAAAGAAAGCCTCGCTAATGCTGCATTACTGGCACACCCAGATTGTCAAGCCGATCTCGCTCTAGTAACGGATGCGTCCGACCTGGCAATGGGTGCAGTTCTGCAGCAACATAAAGACCATATGTGGCAACCTCTGGCGTTCTTCTCGCGAAAGTTGAGTCCCTCCCAACAGAAATACTCACCCTACGACCGCGAGCTTTTAGCCATTTACGAAAGCATCAAATACTTTCGACACATGCTAGAAGCAAGACACTTCGTGGTTTATACCGACCACAAGCCGCTCATGTACGCTTTCAGCGAAAGGAAAGCTAATTGCTCGCCTCGACAGTTTCGACATCTCGACTACATCTCGCAATTTACGACCGATATTAGACATATTAAGGGAAAGGACAATATCGTCGCTGACCCACTGTCACGTATGGATGAGCTGCAGATGCCAGTTGATTTGGACATTCTAGCTTCATCGCAAGCCTCTGATGACGAGTTGGCTCAGCTTTTGGGAGAGGAATCTTCACTACGCCTTAAGAAATTGAGAATTCCTGACTCTCAAACAGAACTTTATTGTGACATTAGCACTTCTACCCCTAGGCCTTTTGTCACAAAGCCCCTTCGGAGACAACTCTTCAACAGTCTCCATAGCCTCAGTCATCCAGGAGCCAATGCAACGGCTAAACTAGTTGCCGAACGATTTGTTTGGCCTGGCATCCGCAAGGATTGTCGAGAGTGGACCCGTCAATGTTTAGCTTGCCAACGCACCAAGGTTCATCGCCACGTGTCTTCTCCATTGGGCACGTTCGATCTTCCTTGCGCTCGGTTTGCATTCATTCACGTGGACATTATAGGGCCACTACCTGTTTCACAGGACTATCGATACTGCTTAACAGCGGTGGATCGTTTCACTCGGTGGCCGGAAGTTACACCAATGGTAAACATCACAGCCGAAACGGTTGGGAAGGCAATAATATCGTGGATATCCAGGTTTGGATGTCCAGCGGATATTGTCACCGATCGCGGTCGACAGTTTGAATCGTCACTTTTCCAATATCTTGGAAAAATGATTGGATTCAAACACCGCAAAACTACCGCGTATCACCCAGCCTGTAACGGGCTAGTGGAACGATTCCACCGCCAGTTGAAAGCAGCTATAATGTGTCACGCCAATAACAATTGGGTTGACACTTTACCCTTAGTGATGTTAGGCATTAGAAGTGCATTCAAGGATGATCTAAAGTCCTCATCAGCAGAACTGGTTTATGGAGAGCCATTAAGTTTACCTGGTGAATTTTTCCAGGCCACGACTCCTAACAGTACCGACATATCGGACTTCACCACTCGCTTGGGCCACTTTATATCTAAAATACGACCGGTACCAGCTGCACGGCACAAAAAAGACAAAATATTTATTTTTAAAGATCTGTGTACATCTAGTCACGTATATTTGAGGGTTGATGCGTTACGTGGCGCTTTACAGCCTCCCTATTCTGGTCCCTATAAAGTGCTTGAGAGAAGTGATAAAACCTTTAAAATTGAAATCAAAGGGAAAAGTGTCACGGTGTCCATAGACCGCTTAAAACCAGCCTATACACTAAGTGACCCATCCACTGATCCCCTTTGCACTACCACTCCAACCTTGAAATCCCATCTCAGTCACACGCCTGTTTCTACTTTTTCAGAGCAGAATGCCCCGACTCAGACAGACGTCAGACAAACGCGTTCAGGTCGCAAGGTTCATTTTCCTAATTATTATCGCCCGTAGTGACGGTCTCAGGGGGGGAGTGATGTAGCCTATCTATTATTTATTTATAGTTCTCTATCTATAGTTCATATTGATAGCTAATGTGTTCAGCAATAAATTAAATATAATATTGTACTAGTTGTGCATTGGGAACGCACAGCTCATTCGCTGCAGCAACCAGTTTTTGTGAATACTTGTATCGGACGTCGATCGCCCAACGCGCGGCTAGCACGGGCAGTCGGAATTCATACGACACGCGCAAGACCCGCGTCGCTTGCCGTTCGATCACCTCGATCATCATCATACATTTGTCATTCAATTATTTAAGATATAGTGTACAACATTATTTAATAAATAAGTTAATAAACCTATACATTTATTACGTTTTGCGTTAAGGGTCAGTATACTGAAATAGGGCGAATCTAGTTCACTATGATATAACAGGATGCCAATCATTGGGGCATCAACAAAAGTATTTACCCTACTATATTTTTACACTTTCTTACTTCGTGTGGTTGTATGGTCGGGGACCCTTATACGCTCCATCTAAAAATAAAAATTATTAGGTTAAAGTCAATTTCGTCATTTGTTCTTTTTTTTCTTGCATAAGTTCAGCAGACAGGCAGACGTCTCACCTGACGGAAAGCAGACCACGTACTTCAAAGTAGACGGTCTGAAAGAAACTGGGATTTAACGCTGGGATGATGATGAGTTAAAGCCTAATAAACTGGCGAATCAAGCTCTTGTCGTCGTTTGGACAGAAAATTTCGAAATTTATATCTATATACTGATATGCCCGCGAGTTCGTCCACGCTTGGCTTGAAATTCCCGCAGGATTCCCGGGACACAAAGTACCACAGCATTTAAAAAAGTGTGTAAGCTATCGTTTTAATGAAAACTACATACAT
This sequence comes from Dendrolimus kikuchii, assembly GCA_019925095.2. Lineage (NCBI taxonomy): Eukaryota > Metazoa > Arthropoda > Insecta > Lepidoptera > Lasiocampidae > Dendrolimus > Dendrolimus kikuchii. Next base: position 1,031,887 of record JAHHIN020000032.1, read on the forward strand.
ACATAACTTCACGCTAGTTCCCTTGCGGGGTAGGCACAAACAACAGAGCGCCATTCAGGCTTATTCTTAGACACCTCCTTTGCTTCTTTGACATTCATAGCTCTTGTCATGCACGCTCGTCTGTTCTTAAGGCTCCTGACATCACCTTCTGCTAGTACTAGTTAATGAAAACTGTGCCGGAATAAGCTAATTTTTATGTACTCGAACAACTACCGTGTCTTATCCGTGCAGGAACGGAGAAAGAATACAATTTCCTGCGGCCCGGCGGCCTGTCGTAAGAGGCGACAAAACAACCCACAGCCAGGTGGTAGAGTATTTGCTCGACTGGATGGCGACCACCCCTGGTCTAGAGTATGCCGCCATAACAACCTTGTGTTGTGTTCCGGCATTAGTGACCAGGTTCCAGTCTCCTTTAAGAGAGCAGCAGCGCATTTGTAGCACCTTTGTTGTTGCAAATGTCCATAGGCGATGGTAACCGCTTTCCATCTAGTGGGCCGTCTGCCTGTCTGCTGAACTCCTGCAATAAAAAAAAAAACTACAAACCGCTCCCGGGAAAATTCCCGTGGTAAAAAATGTCACACATCTTATTACATAAAATTTGCTGTCGATCAGTAAAAATTTTTTAATCTAGCCATTTTAAATCATTCCCAGAAAAAAAGAAGCAGAGATTTTAAGGCTAAGAATTTGCTATTGATCAGCGAAAACCGCAACGAAATCGGCGCAGTAGTTTTTACGTGAATTCCAAACAAACAGACAAGAAATCTAAAAAAAAATGCATCATGTTCTCCATCGTTTATATAGTGTATTCGAGTTTTTTTTTATTGCTTCATAGTACAGACAACGGTATTTTTAGAATGTTATAATATTATAGATATATATCTAGTTAAGAAATAAGTTGTCGATTAGTAACCCGTTCCTATACTTAACTTACCAACCGTTCATTTGCCTCAATATCAGGTATAATTTGACATAAGACATAAGCCCCATGCAAGTAATGTCTACGGCAAGTTAATATGTCAAGCCTTTACCACCATTTTATCGTAAGCGACATCTGGACCTTAGTATATTTTAAGTTACAAAAGATATTTTGAACTTTTTATTTGTTTTAAGAATTTTAGTTTTTGATTCAGCAGGATCTAATCTAACTAAAACGGAAAACCTTAAAACAAAATAATTGCGTAAAATGCCTTTTGCAACAAAAAATGTACTAAAATGCAAATGTCCATTCCGATAAAATGGCGGTAAAGGCTCGGTGTAGTAAGTTAGAGGAACTGGCCGTAAGTAGATGTCTGTCCAAACGTTGATAAGAACTTATTCGCAAGTAAACTAATGCTGATATTAGAATGATCATCAAATTGATTCAATTTACATGTATCAATCAGTGATTCATATAAACATAAACTGGAATAATTGTATGTCCCTGAATACCGTTGTGCTGTCAGTTGTGTGCCTTATGTATCAACCAGTGATTCATATAAACATAAACTGGAATATTTGTATATCACTGAATACCGTTGTGCTGTCTGTTGTGTGCCTTATGTATTAATCAGTGATTCATATAAACATAGACTGGAATAATTATATATCACTGAATACCGTTGTGCTGTCAGTTGTGTGCCTTATGTATCAACCAGTGATTGATATAAACTTAGACTGGAATAATTGTATGTCACTGAATACCGTCGTGCTGTTAGTTGTGTGCCTCATGTATCAACCATAAATTAGAATAATTGTATGTCACTGAATACCGTCGTGCTGTCAGTTATGTGCCTTAACTGACAGCACGATGGTATTCAGTGACATACAACTATTCCAGTTTATGTTTATATGAATCACTGGTTGATACATCCAAATTGAAGAGTGGAAAATTAATTGATGTTTTAAAACATAATCATACTCACATACTAATAAAATAAATAAATGTAGAGAAATTAAACAACACCTCACGTGCATTACGACTCCGAAACTGGTCACTTAAAAAGATTCTTATTAAACGTACATTAAATGAATCACAAAGAATTAATTGGAAGTTAATTAACCATGTATGAATCGTAATTTTATTTCGAATAATGAGATAAAGGCACATAATAGCATGAAATAATAAGCAAGGCAAATCCCCTTAGGCTCATACACACATTCACGAATCGTTATTATAATATATCTGGATCGTGAATATCACGAATCGTTTTTATATCTGGAATTCTGGATCGCGAAAATTAGAGATACCAAAAATAGTGGTTTCGCTGAATATCGAACACGGATTTTTTTTCCTCTCTCCGGACGAACTGGATTATCCGGGCTTATTGCTTTTTTGTATGCTTTTTGTCTTTTTTATTGTTTTCTTTATTTTCCAATTTTTTCAATATATACCATTACCTTACCAAGAAATAAAGTGTAGGTATTGCCGATGAGAGCAAGGTAGAAGCCTTGGTAGTCAGCCTTGACATCGCTAAGGCATTTGACCGGGTCCAGCATAGGGAACTTCTCACGAAGCTGCCATATCATTCGGGATACCTGAAGGGCTTTGCAATTGGCTATTCAGCTTTCTTGGTGGACTTAGCATCAAGGTCGCCGTCGACGGTTGCTGCTCTATCACCAAGCCAATCAGTTGCGTGCTGTCACAAAAAAAAGCGATCGCAGCGTCATCTTTTTCACTATTTTCGTCTATGCCACGGAAATGTCATTTATCGGCATAAAAAGTATCCTAAATTACGCCCCGGGATATAAGCTAGCGCTATGTCGAGTTTCACTTCAATCCGTGCAGTAGTTTTCACATCATGCTCTAACAGAGAGAGAGACAAAAATCCTAAAAATTGCAATTTTCGGAATCTCTTGCTCTGGAATATTCCCCCAATTTTTTTCACATTTTAAACGCATTGTACAAACTAACTATGGTAAATTTGCATAAACGCGGAACCTGAAAATTACGCATTTTTTGTATTCAAAGACTTTACATATGGTTCGCTATGGTTTAATAACGACACTAAAATCATCGGTAAGCCATCATTTAGACAAAAAATTAATACACATTACAATTAATTACGAAATACGTGCATTATATCGATAGAAATAATGTTCAATTTTAGCGTGACGACTTACCTACTAATTATAATAAAAACACAATTACTTTAATTTTGGGAATAATCTGCAAATGTAACATGTATGACATGATCAAAATAATTAATAATTATAAAATCAAATATAACGGCATTGCTAAAAAATCACGACATTTTGTAATATGTAAGTAAAACCTCAGATTAATAATATTGAGAGACAAAGTTTTTACCTCACTTTGCTAAATGTCAGGCAAAGGAACTAAATCCGTACAGCATGAATATCAATATTATTCAATCAAACTGAACATCTTTGAATGACATAAAAATACGGAATTTTAGATTTTTCACATTATTGTGATTAAGATCATTATTATATTTTTGTAGTTTGTATATATAATTAACGACAACATGCAATACTAATGTTAGACAAACAATATATAGGTGTGAGGGGTGTTCGAAGGTTATGGCAAGGACAGTGGGTTAGGTTAGGTTATCTTTAGACCAAAGCCCACGAGCCGAGCGAGCGAAGCGAGCGTGCCGCGGCAGCGGCGGGCGAGTGGCAGAACCGACTTTAACTTTTATCAAAATTATCAACGAATAAATGGAAACCAGTTGGTTCTGCCCCTCGCCGGCCGCTACCGCGGCACGCTCGCTTCGCTCGCTCGGCTCGTGGGCTTTGGTCTAAAGATAACCTAACCTAACCCACTGTCCTTGTCACTGGTTACACCTTCGACCACCCCTTACACCTATACTTTGTTCTGCTTACATTGGTATTGCGTGTAGTCGGTATTTATATATACAAACTAGAAAAATATATTAATTATCTTAGTTACAATAATGTCAAAAATCTAAAATTCCATACTTTCAGGTCATTCAATGATCTTCAGATTGATTGAATAATATTGATATTCATGCTGTATGGATTTAGTGTCTTTGCCTAACAAGTAGCAAAGTGAAGTAAAAACTTTGTCTCTTAATATTATTAATCTGAGGTTTCACCTACCAATTACAAAATATGGTGGTTTTTTAGCAATGCCGTAATAGTTGATTTTATAATGATTAATTGTTTTGGTCATGTCATATATGTTACATTTGCAGATTAATCCCGAAATTAAATAAGTGATTGTGTTTTTATCACAACTAGGTGAGTCGTGACGCTAAAATTGAACATTATTTTTATTTATGATGCAGGTTTTTAACGTAATTAATTGTATTCTTTTTTAATTTTTTACCTAAATGACGGTTTTCCGATAATTTTAGTGTCCTTATTACACCATAGCAAACCATATTTATAGTCTTTAAATACAAAAAACGCATAATTTTCAGGTTCCGCGTTTATGCAAATTTACCCTAACTATTTATAGATTTATTATAGTATATAGATAGATAGATAATCCATCACATACACTCTTGGCGTCACCCGGCAAGCGCCGTATTAAGGAAGACATGAGACAAAGTTTTCTAATTTTGTTTGCAAAAAATTAATTAAAACCATATTTGTGAATTACTACGTAAAAACTAGAGGAGAGTGAAAATTGTGTTGTATTCCCTAAAGGCTGGCAACGTATTGTATTCGCTACTGTTGTTGCAAACGTCCATGGTGACGGTAACCACTTTCCATCAGGCTATTTGTTTGCCTGTTTAGCAGCTTCGCAATAAAAAAGTCCTAAATAAATAAAACGAAAGCATAACAAAAGAAAGACATTTTGATAGTAATACTCCAGTCATTTATTTTCAAAAAAAGAAACTATTTTTTTGTAAATTTTCAATTTATAATAATTGCACCATTTTATATTTTTTTTTTTTTTTTTTCGTCAATTTCAATGTCGTTATTAATAATAAGTATTATTATTTGTTTTTTAAACTTACAAACTAAGAAAAACAATACTCGACACACACCATGCATACAGACCCATAGAGAAATACAATTAAATCACATGAAATTATCGCAGATATTTTACAAAAGTAAGAAACATTCATAAATAATTATTTTAAAAAATACTTCTTAGACACAAACATAGAAAAATTTATCCAATAAAAATATGGCTTTTTAGTCATACTTCAAAGTCTATATACACTTTTCATATCTTACACACTTTATTTTTCAATTATTCATTTCTGCACAAGCGTAGCGTGGATATTCTGTATAAAGAGGCAGGTCCAAAGCGACTGCATGATTCTCTTGTATTCTGAGTTGAGACACATTGAATATATAAGCTGTATTTGATTCTAGATAAGACATATTCGATTATAGAATAAGCAATATTTTATTCTAGAATGAGCCATGTTTGATTCTAGAACGAGCCATATTTGACTCTAGAATGAGATCTATTCAATTCTAAAATAAGCAATATTTGACTCTAGAATAAAACATATTTCTTCTAGGATGAGACATATTCGATTTTAGAACGAACCATATTTGACCCTAGAATGAGACCTACTCAATTCTAGAATAACCAATATTTGATTCTAGAATGAATCATTCGGTTCTAGCGTGAGACATTCAATTCTAGATTTAGCTATACCTGATTCTAGAATAAGCCATACTCGACTCTATTACGAACCATAGGTAATTCTAGAAGAAGCAATAGCCTTTACCGATACTGGAATAAACCAAAGTAACAGTTCTACAGTGAATGCCAAGGTTAGTATGGACCATACATATATCGGACTGGACCTTAATGATTCTACAACTAGCCTTGCCGACACTAGAGACAAAATCTCTCAGCTACACTTATGCAAATACATTATTTTGTACGTATAGGAATGTTTTATATAAAAGCAATGGTAAAATTAAAAAAAAAAAACAATCCAACTGTATTCCTCTATAGCCTTTACAACAGACAAAACTACACGTCTTATAAAGTTCTAAATATTCCTATAAAAATTAACAAAACGAAATCCACAAATCACTAAGACAATTATTATAAAAATTCTCATTGAATAATAAAGCAAAAAAAAACAATGAATACATTATTACCATTTTTTTCTCCAGGAAAAATAAATGCTAGCGTTATATTTTCATATCAACAATTAGAAAATGCTTGTTTTCAGTAAATGTTACAATGTAATAATAGAGTAATGTAAGAAGACTGGAAATTACAATCGCCCAGTAAAAAATGTTAAACTGAAAAATCTTCCAAATCTACATCTAGATTGTGCCGCAGGTCGTATTACTTCAGGAGGAATAACATAAGAAGGATGGCATAGGATGGTCTTTTATTGGACAATAATATTACTCTTCCCGAACCGTTTATCCGTGCAGGGACGGAGAAAGAATACAATTTCCTGCGACCTGGCGGCCTGTCGTAAAAGGCGACAAAACAACCCACAGCCAGATGGTAGGGTCTTTGCCCGACTGGATGGCTACCACCCCTATTTCGGCATTAGTGACCAGGTTCCATTCCCCCTTAAGAGAGCAGCAGCGCATTTGTGGCACCTTTGGTGTTGCAAATGTCCATAGGCGATGGTAAACGCTTTCCATCAAGTGGGCCGTCTGTCTGTCTGTTGAAATCCTGCAATTTTAATTTTAAACCTATTGCAGTACCTCGTTTTCATTTCGCCTATGATCTTAAAAGGTATCTTATATTCTTCATTGTAGTAAAACTACTATAATGGCACACGTTGTTAAATGGCGAACATTTTTACAATTAACAGGAATCTGACTGACTGGTCAGCTTGATATTGTAAGAAAAGGAAAGCAGGTATGACAGTCCTCCAGTAAATAAAACTTAACCATCAAAGGTTCCAAATCCTACATGACTAGATGGCGTAGTAAGACATTCTCTAATCAATACTTGGACGTTTTATTATTTAAAACATATTTCCATAAACCAGGGTCTTCAGATGGAATTTTGCTATCGTCATTGTTATTACATATATAAATTTTAGTGCTTGGCTCGAATTTTTACATCCTACAAATAAAATTTTATACTTACCCCAATTTTTTTTACAAACAAAACATTTTTGGGGTTACGACCCCCAATCTGTAGACCCCCTGGCTTAAACGATATCAATTATAAACTAGAAATATTAACACTTTAGTTTTTTTACTGATTTTATCTATGAAAAAATATGTTGTAAATAATAAAGGTCGAAAACGAAATAAAATGATATGCAGCGCCATCTAGCGACAAGAGATTTTGCCGCTTATCAGAGTTAAGTTTTTGATTACGCGACTATCATCCCCTAATATTTAGTATTCTCATATTATTGATATTTTTTATAATTATTTTTTTTTTACACTAATATGGATTTCGTCTTTGCAATAATTAAAAAAAAAAATTAGACTATTTACAAGAATCTATAACTTTAAAAGAACACTCAAGCCTTGAGTCGAGACTCGAGTTATACAAGTCAAATGTTCCTATAAATCATCTAGGTTTGACTAATGATTGTTCACTTTTTTTCAATTTAGCTATTTGAAAAACCATTTCGAGGAATAGTCTTCCTAATCATTTCTGTCTAGTTAAAATTCAAAAAAACGTACAATCCCCTTGTATTTTGAAAGAAATGTGTTTGACCTTTGTTTGACCTTACTAAATCCTATGACGTCATTAGCATCTGGTGAAATGCATATGAATACCGTAGCCATTCAGTTTTAAAACACAAAACGACCGACATTTTCCTTTTTATGTCATTGTTATGTCATACAACATAACATAAACAAACATTTCATTCGACGTATTCCAGAATAAAATTATGTAAATTAGCTCTTCAGACCAATATTTAGCAAATATCTGTATACTAAATACTTAAATATGATCTTAAACTAAAAGTCAAAGAAAAGTGCATTATGTAAACGAGCGTTTTCGTAAACTGCGGTTGGAACGATGTCGAAACCTTTTCAAGAGATACGATCCAAAAGTAACCTGTTTACCAATAAGAAGATCATCATAGTGGAAGAAAAGTTTAATACGGTAATACGCCTTACGCCAGAAGTTAATGCGTTCAGCCTTCTGTACACAATGTCCACCACATTCATCATCAGGAAGTGTAATGGTTTGATGAGGTGTTTCCTACGAGGAGGTCACTTCAAGGCGCAACATTTCCAAAATCACATATAGGAAGCAACGATTTAACCATTAAGTGATACTCTATTCCCTGGATAGCAGTGGATTTTCCAACAGGACTCTGCACCCTCCCATAAAGCTAAGTCTATCTAAAATTGGTTGCAAACCAATTTGCCGGGCTTTGTTCGGAGCGAAGATTGGCCATTGTTGAACTCTGACTTGAATTCTTTGGATTATTCTTTATAAACTGTATTAGAGCTAATGGCATACAGAAAATTTACTAGAACCTGAATTTATCTCAAGCGAGCCCATACCAATAAATCAAAAATTATTCCTATTGAAATGATTTGAACCACCACAGAAGAATGGCCCACACCTTTAAAGCTTATTAATTAATTAATTGAAAACAAGGATGGCTATTTTGAATAATTTAATTTAATTTTATATATACATAAATCTAGATGTTAGTAGTTATAATTCATGTAAACAATTATGAATATTTAACATTCCTCCATAAAATATTTCAGTTTTATTTTGTCTGAAGACTTATGAACATACATAGAAGGTAATGACTATATAGCTTAAGAGTTCACATTAAGAGTTATAAGAATTCGATGATTTTCTATACTGCAAACAAACTATTGTGAGTTATAAATATGTGAGTGCTATATATTTATATATGAATTGATTGATATATCTTTTGACTTGTTATTTTGTAAGATGAAATATTAAATAACTTTTAGCAGTTAAACTTGTTTATTTACTTAAAACACTTATTAATAATAATTTAGGACATATAATCTTTTCAGAAATGTTCGGTTTTATCCATTTCTTTTTTCTGCAGGCTAGTATTTGGTATTTTCTAATGCTCGAATGATGAGTATTTGGTATTTTCTCTATGTTTTTAAAATTTTCATGTAAACTGCAGCGCATAACTCATATAAAGTTCTATGTTCAAGCATAACCCTTGCTTGTACAGAAAAGTTGTTGTTGCTAGTTCTTTCCGGATGACCTGAAAAAACAATTGATATAAATTGTCTGTTTAATGATTTGCATAGTCATTATTTCACTCATAAATCTACATATTAGTAACTATGTTACACATCAAGATTATTAAGATAGATAAGATATTATTAACAGATTTACAATGAATAAGGTGTTTGTCACAAATCTTCATATTCCATGAAATCCTTCAAGCTTTAGAAGATGTGCTCGATTAGCCACTTTTTAAGCTGTATGTGTAAGTGAATATATTTAAAACTACTAGAGAGTTTAATATTTTCCGGTAAGTTGTTGTATATGGTCAGACCTATAAGATACCTTAGAAATCAAACACACTATACAATGGTCAGGACAGTGGTGCAATCCTATGTCTGTTCCTTTATTTGTATGTATTTATATGAGATACTTTACTTGTATTATAAATTAATAAGAAAGTAATATAGGTTGTTAGTTATTTGATTGTACCATATTATCAAATAAGTAATTAATATTATATTAATCGTTTTCTAATAATCGGTCAGTTTCTAATTAATTAGTGACATTTTTGAATAAAACAGGTGCACATTTTAGACGAATTTCGACTCCAACACAAAATATACATCTATCATCATCTATCAGTTAAATAAGTAATTAATATTACTGGTTTTATTACATGGATGAAATTTATAGACAGTAATAGTAATAAAATACACAAGTTCTAAAAGGAAGTAGCGGCGTCTGATGAAATCTTGATATGGACGAACAGGATGAATTTAGACACGTTCGCAAAACTACTTACATCAGGATTTTAACTCTTATTTCTCCAATATTATGTACTGGAAGCTATGTACTCTAATAACATTACATTGTCAACTTTAGGTAGGTTTTGCGAATCAGCTTTTACAAAGTTGACACTCGTATGCGAAGATCCGGCCATGTTGACAAAGAAAATATTTCATATATTTTCAATAATAAAACACTTCACTTTTTTGTCGCATGATTCCAAAATTATTTTCTAAGGACGAAATGAATTGTAATTAATAATATTAGCATTCAGAAATGTCGCATTAACAGCTGATCTGAATCCGATATACCCAATGTTGCCAGGTTGCTAATAGTGAAATCACTAAAATTTTGAATTTTTGTAGATAGACACACGTGTGTATATGAAACTAACTCCCAATGCATTGACTGAAAAAAGGCTTTATCGAACGTCGCAATGATTTTTGAAGTTAAAAACTTGTGTGGGCACTTTTGGGGTGGGGAAAATGCACTGAATTCCCGTGACCGTCACTCTGAGATACTAAGTTTTTATCTCTGAAGTGCCGTCCCAACATCTGAGAGATTTTGAAGTCTTACTAACGACACCCCCCCCACCCCCCCCCCCTTCGCCCCTCAATTGAAACTGACAATACAACCTTTTGATTCTAACTGTATTGACAACATCATTGGATAATGAATCATGTATAGACCAGAGATTAAAAATGATAACCTAAATGTGATACCAAATCAAAGTATTTTAATGGTCGAATGTTTTAATTGCGAAAAGAATACTTTATTACAAATAAAGAAAGTAATGTCATTGCGATGTCTAATAGAATAACTGGAATTTTTGCCTGGTAATCAATGAATTACAATATTACTTCGTAATACCGAAGTAAGAAAGAGAGTTGGTCTGAAAGAGAGTGTCGGGGTGAAGGTAAGGAAAGGAATGCTCCGGTGGTTCGGCCATGTAGCAAGAATGCATGATGAAAGAATGACTAAACAGATATACAATGCAAAAGTGGATGGATGCAGAAGTCGTGGAAGGCCACGACACACCTTCCATGACCAAATTGATCGTATACTAGCAGAAGGTGATGTCAGGAGCCTTAAGAACAGACGAGCGTGCATGACAAGAGCTATGAATGTCAAAGAAGCGAGTGAGGTGTGTAAGAATAAGCCTGAATTGCGCTCTGTTGTTCGTGCCTACCTCGCAAGGGAACTGGCGTGAAGCTATGTATGTATGTAATCAATGAATGGTATCAAATTATAGCTGTATATTTTTCAATATAAGCTCTGTAAGATTGATTTTTCACTAAAGGTCACTTTAAATAATTTACCGATAACTTTAGAAAATAATAATAGTTGAACACGAAAAATTATAAACATAGCGACAAAATTGCTAAGCTGGCCACACTAAAATGATCACGATATGTCATAATGAATAATGACAGTAATATTTAAATAGTAGCACAGATTATTATGATTAGTAGGTTTTATTTTCGTTTTATAGGCAAAGGAATTAATGTAAAGTTGTCCCCAATGACGTCATCGGAGAATTTTTTTAAATATCGAATTAAAAAAAAACTAACTCTTAAAACACAAAAATATTCAAATTAGTATCTTAAAATACCCTATTTTACGTAATAAAAATATAACAAAAACAGTACAGTAACTAAATTATATGAAAACCTATCTTACACTTGTCAACAACTAATACAAAGTTTCAATTGATATTACTACCCATTAATACAGGTGTGCAAATTCAAAACCTAATAAGTAAGCATTGTGAGAAATGTTACATTCCAGCACAAAACTGTCATTTTAACTTCAATGAAATACCATTAAAAAATATTTATATTTAATCTTAGACAGTCTTTAAATATTTTGGTAAACACTAAAATTATTTTCAATTTTTAGTTCGAGGTTTTTTTTTGTTTTTTTAAACTCTAAATGTCATTTACTTATTTGTTAGCCGAATTCAATTGAAAGTAATTATAATCATAAAATACGGCTCGTAGTATATCGTATGTATAATAATACATTTAAAATATGGCACTCTCTTTCTACAAATAGTTTATTGTTGACCCGTTTTATTGCTGGTGGTCCTGGCACGATACAAGGACAAAGTTATGAAATTATCATATAATCATCGATCCTTAACACATGTGCAAATTTTCAAGTTAATGAGACATTTCGAAACAGGTGGAAACTATGTTGTAAAAATCCCTTACATATCATCCAGGCCAAGCTAATAAAAAAAAAACATTAGTGTTAAAAACCAATGTCAGTTTTGCTAGGTTTTAAAATTGCATCGTTAAATTCATCTTACTATTAGTTAAAATTTGACATACCAATATAACTCCATACAAACAGCGTCAATTTTCTACCAATGAATAATAAGCAATGAATAATAAGATATAGGAATCCGGTATAAGTGAGTATAAAATTCGAGGCAGACTATAAATACGACGAATTTGTGATGCTTAAAGAGAACATTAGAATGGTCGAGATTACGTAATAGCATAGTGATGTATCAAATTGCATCAATCATCAATACTCTTCAATCAGATTGACAGTATAGGGGTCACCCTTGAATTTCCTTGAAATAATACACTTATCGCTCGCAATAAGTCGTAATAAATCATAATATTGCCTTGTATTTGTCAAATAATTAGAAAGATCATTATTTAATGCTCGCAAAATATATTACTTGACAATCTAATAAAATGTGAAATTTCATGGATCTTATGAAATGTTATAGCTCTATACACTTTTTATAAGTGTAGTAAGTTGTGACATTATCATGTTTAAAGTGATTGAAATTATTTAATTTGTACAAATTATTTAATTTGTAATCTTTTAAAATTAACACATTTATAATATTTTAAGCCTATAGGTTTTGTTTTGAAAATATGTCAATTACAACGAAATATTTATATCACTCAATAAATATATTAAATCAAAGAAACTAAATACAATCGCCTCCTTAAATAATTAAACACCGAATTAAAGCTGCCATTTTTTTACGAACAAAAAAATGCCTTACCATAGACAAGATATATTTAATTCTAATTGTAAAGGCTAAGGCACAGAGCCATACAGCTGTACCATAGATTTTTTCACTTTTCACACTGACCAAAAATATTTTGTACAGCCTGCTATATCAAGTATAGACAATGTCTTTTAATTAATTTTTTTTTGGACCAAAAAGACATTTTATACATTACGCTCGCCTATTTATTTAAATTCTAACACTGATATATTTTGTGGAAATTATTTATTACATATAAATATATATAC
>JAHHIN020000032.1:1050000-1107500 GCA_019925095.2 Dendrolimus kikuchii
CACAGCTGACGGAATGGGTCAACCGCACCAGCGGCACCCTGACCTTCAGGACGACACAGATACTTACCGGACACGGATGTTTCGATAAGTATCTGTGTCGCATTGTGGGCTGCTTGCCTTCCCCGGACTGCCGCCAGTGCGGCGCGCCCGACACGGCGTTACACACGCTTGTCGAGTGCGCCGCATGGGCGCCGCAGCGTTTCGAACTTGAGACGCACGTAGGTCCAGTCGACTCGCTCTGCGACTTGGTCAAGGCCATGCTGCAGAGCAGCGACAATTGGGGGGCTGCGGTTACTTTTTGCGAGACAGTAATGTCACTCAAGGAGGCCGCAGAACGAGACAGGGAGATGCTGCAGTGTTATCGCCCCCCGACCGACGCGTGTCGTTCCCCTAGCAGGGTCAAACTGCACACAGTGTGCAAATTTGATTAAATTCGGTTAAGTTGTTTAGGAGTCCATCGCGGACAAACAACGTGACACGTAATTTATATATATTAAGATATATATATAGATTACCTGTTCCTTGTTGGCGTGGCGTCTTGCGCGAAGTGCTGCTCCTCTATGGTCGGCAGGAGGGACGTCAGACGGTCCGTGGGGCGCAACACCTGTACGGGACGAACCAACATCATAACATATTAATTACTGTTGACGACGACAAACACAATGTATGAAACTCACCGACCCGTCTAAACAGGCGATAAGAACATAGGTATAATTTGCTAAGCCTCATAGATTATGTAGACGCGACCGTTAGGCGCAGGAAAGAGACGGGTCGGACTGAGATAGATATAGTTTTATTTTTAACCGTTATTAATTTGAAATTAAATAAAATAAATTATAAGAATTCAATATATAAAATGTAATAAGCCTTAACTCAATAGGAAATAAATGTTGTAGCGTTGTGCCTTTTATTGAAAGTAGGACCCCTATTAGATCCCGGTAAATGAGACCGGGCTACGGGCGTGCAGAACGCCGCCTGGAGCGCGGGACTCAGCATGTAAAGGGAACCGGGTTACAGGCGTGCAGAACGCCGCCTGGAACCCGGGACCCAAAAGGGTAGCGGAAACCGGGCTACGGGACTGCAGAACGCAACCGGAGCCCGGGATCCGTGAGGTATGCCTGCACTACTGCCTACTCCGAACGCGAGTAGGCCATAATGATAGTGCAGGCAGAGGTCCGCGCTCGACAGCGCACGTTTTTGTAATGAGGTAATGGTAAGGGCGCTCAGCGCTTTATATTTATACTAATGAAGCGGGGGGCGAGGTACACGCCCATTACGACGTCCCGCTAACAAAAACCATGGGTCACAACTGTGTAAGGACCCGCGGAGTAAACTAAGATCTAGGATGTACCAAAATGTATGATAGTGATAAGTTAAGATAAGGCTTAATGTATGTAAAATTAAGGAAATAAAGTAAAGGGGGTGTTACGACGAAGCGAGGGGTCGGCGGAGGCAGCATCTATAAATATAGGACGCCTTTGGGGCGCATTTTTGTAGTTCGTGACAAGCAGTAGTTCGTGATAGTTCGCAGTAGTTCGTTAAGTTTAGTTCGTAGTTCGTAAGAAGAAGCTCCCTCCCGCCGACGCCAACGAAGTTGAAGCCTCCCGTAGCATCGTTTTCGGTTGTTTTCATTTCGGAAAATCGGTTACCCGAACCAGCGACCAACCCTCTACAGTCCTACAGTCCACTGCAACACCAACAATTACTACGCAACAAAATGCAACGTATGCAACGTCTATGTCCCACGATAAAAATTAAACTTGATAATTGTTCGGGTTAAAGAACTTTATTTCACATAAAAGAACGCTTACAATTCACTTAAAACTGTGAGAAACTTTAATATCAAAGAAAATCAAAAAGTACATGTACTAGGATATGCCCGCGACTTCGTCCACGCTTGACTTCAAATTTCCGCGGGATTCCAGGTGTACGGGCTAGCAGCCGTACAGTACGTTGCCGTTTCAGTGGTTTACGTCGACACGTGCGTTTTAGCATACAACATTCATCAATCAGTACTTGTTTAGCACCACTGTACTCAGTCAGTCGACAAAGCAGCCATTGATCTTAGCACAACTATAAGCACCATCATTTCATTAGCACAACTTTAGCAATAAACAATTTACTACTACAAAACTCTATTATTAGTATCCTATGTAGGAAAATCAAATAAAGATAAAATAAAGTTACCAAAGTAAAGGTTTTAAGATAAAAAAAAAAATTATTTAGATAGTATGTGTACATTCCCTTAGTGAGTTTTAGACAGTAGTATAGGGGATAGGGGTTCGTGGTGTCACCTTGAGCGTCCTCTCGGAGAGGCGCCAGACCAGCCGCTGCCGGTGCGGCTGCACGCAGCGCGCCTCGTACCGGCTGATCACGTGGCGCACGCGCGTGCGCACCGCCACCAGCGCCGAGTCGCACATCTGCAGCACACGGACACAACAAATACAGTGGAGATCAATTCAATCCAACGAATCTAGACTATACTTTTCTCACTTGTCCTTCCATACTCCTCTATGCCTATTGTGTGATATTTATATATCCTTGTTACGAACTCTTTCGTATTTTTGTTCTTAATTTATTTGATATATAAGTGAATGACATTTTTGTGTCGATCCTAGATTTGTATAGTTACGAAATACAGTGTAAACTCCATGTAACGTCACTCGATTTAACGACAACTCCCTTAAGCGTCGAAACCACTAGGCATTGATTGATTTAGCTTGTCTTCCATACAATGATACACTCTATATAGCATTACAATTACACCCACTCTCAATAACCCACTCTAATAATAAAAAGTACCTTTGAAGTTGCCAAAACTAGTAAAAACTGCGCGGCTGTGCAAGTTCTTTTATCGCTTTATTATCGGCATCATGCATACCGAAATTTCTAGGCACTTCCTTTATCACCAAGGTACCTCAATATCGCAAGATATAACTAAAATAATTGAAAAAATACAACAAAATTACCGGTGCAGCAAAAGACGTCAGCCAAAACTACATACTTCTCTCCATTTAACGACAACTCTCTATAACGCCATAAAATGCACAATCCCTTCAGTGCCATTATATTTTTTTTTATTGCAGGAGTTCAGCAGACAGGCAGACGGCCCACTAGATGGAAAGCAGTTACCATCGTCTATGAACATTTGCAACACCGAAGGTGCTACAAATACGCTGCTGTTCTCTTAAGGGAGACTGGAACCTGGACATTGATGCTGGAACACAACTCAAGGTTGTTATGACGATATGCTTTAGACTAGGGGTGATAGCCATCCAGTCGGGCAAATGCCCTACCACCTGGCTGTGGGTTGTTTTGTCACCTCTTATGACAGACCGCCCGGCCGCACGAAATTGTATTCTTTCTCCGTTCCTACACGGATAAAAATATAGAGTTTACACTGTATATGTATTTTCACCATCTTTGTCCAGCATATAATTTTCAATATTCTTTCTAAATTCATAGTCCCTAACAATCCTATTTGTATTTGCACACCACCGTCATACAGTTGTGAATATCCCATTTATAAAATCCATAGCACGGGTTGTATGGAAGAGATCATTCTAAAGTGATAAGGCTCCTACTGTCAATTTTTTATTTAATGTCTATGTAGTGAACAATAAAATGTATTTATTCTATTCTGCCATACATTCTCTGTGACACCACAAATCATCGTGTCGTCCGTCACACAATCCATCCATCTCTTTTTTGGGCTACCTTTACATTCGTAACATCAATATTACAGTTTAACATTCTTTTTGTCACATGACTTTCATCCCTCATTACATGCCCATACAATACATACAAATCATGGTGCAGCTTGTAAACATAAATTTCTGTGAAGGAATAGCAAAAGGCAAACCAAGGAAAATGGTTCGTTTTTGAACACAATGTTCTATTTTTAATACATTAATTAAACCTCACCTACCTTTTATTCAATGTGGTAATGATGAAAATTATTCTATTTTTAATAGGCATGTATAAATTAACATTCAAAAGGCACATTATTTTATCCCAATCAATCAAATCAGTCAATACGTAAACATTGATTGCGTTCAAATGAGGTGCGGTCCAATGACCGGTGCAATTTGATGTTCAATTAATACTAGTGGTCGCCTAGTGGTCGAAGTTCGAACATAATTAATTTAAATTATAAGTTTGATCATTATTAGCGTTCTGTTGTCAAAGACTATATATACTTCTATAATCACAGATTTCGCCAAGGCTACACTGTTCATTTGACTTTAACAATAAACAAAAGAGTATGCATGCGCGTGTGTGTTAAATACATGGTAGTGTGTGTAATGTTTTTTTTTATTGATTTAATGTATTTTCGTTATTTAGCAGTTTACCTGCATATGCCCATTGCGAGGCTGTATTGTTTGGCAATGAGCATTGTTCTGTTTCTTTCTCTCTTTTTACTTATGTACTTTTCCGGATATATCGACACAATTTTAGTGGTCCCTTCGTCGTCGTTATAACCGAATTCAACTGTATTATACTAACGTGACAGTGCAGTTGCAGTTGTCTGGCAAAGTCGTATAGATAGTACACCTCTTCAGGTACAGACACGCCACTCTCCGACCACGACAACAGCTGTTGCTCTGAAAACCACAAAAACATTAAATTTAAAAAGTTAAGTTTTTTTTTAAAGCATGAGTTCAGCAGACAGACAGACGACACACCTTATGGGAAGCGGTTAGTTACCATCGCCTATGGACATTTGTAACACCAAAAATGCTACAAATACGCTGCTGCTCTCTTAAGGGAGACTGGAACCTGGACACTGATGCCGGAACACAACTCAAGGTTGTTATGGTGGCATGCTTTAGACCAGGGGTCACCAATTAGTTTCGCTCGGGGTCCGTTTTGAGAAATGAAATGACCACCGGGGTTCACACAACATTTTATAGAAAAAAATATTTATTAAACAAATGTAATTACGGAAATAACAAACGTATTTTTTTTGCATATCAATGAAAAAACTTTTTTGTTGCGGACTATCTGTCTGAAGTTTGGAGTAAAATTGGTGCAAGCTATTGACATGAAATCCTGGAGATGTTCCTCAGTAAGTCAACATCGAAATGTATTCTTAAAGAAGTTCATCTTCGAAGATGCTGCTTCATAAAGACATGTTGACCCAAAAAAGTAAGAAGTTTCAAAGCTAATTTTTCTAGTTCTGCATATTTATTACCATACACAAATTTCATCCAGAACTCTTCACTGGAAACTTCCGCATGTTTGTGTTTTAAAACTGTAGTGCAAGTTGCTGTTTTCTCGCAGTCCGCCTTATGACGACCCCTGCCCTAGACCAAGAGTGGTAGCCATCCAGGCGAGTAAATGCTCCATCACCTGGCTGTGGGTTATTTCATAGTCATTTTGGTAAATACGAAACCACCCTCCCGATTTTAAAACTTTCTTCATTGGTGCTCCGCTCCTATTAGTCTTAGCGTGATGATATATAGCCTAATTGATTACACAGTTTTTTATTGATATATATATATATATATATATATATATATATATGATGAGTGTGTGTGTGTACCGGCAATATCAATACTTAATTAGGCGCAAAATTTGTATAATAAGCTGTCTAGTAATTAAAGATTTTTTAGCTGTCACACGGGAACTCTTTAATTTTTCGGGATCAAAAGTATCCTATATGTTGACCAGGGATATAAGCTACCATCATGCAAAATTTTATTTAAATCGGTCCAATCGTTTCGGACATTAGCCCCTACAAACAGAGAAACAAAAAGTCGGGCGCGGCGGCGGCGTCGAGGTGCGCGAGCGTGAGCTCCCGCACCAGCCGCAGCCAGTGCAGCGCCGTCACCGAGCCGGAGCCGCCGCCCACGCCCAGCTTGTCGGCGATCACGCGGCACATGCGCGCCACGTCGCCCGCCGTGCACGCCGACTGCGATATCGACACTGCAACCAACGCGTCCTATTCAGAGAACACTATCTCGGGATTCTCGGGATCACTACAAACAGGGCGTGAGGTGTAGTTATAGGGCACATTTATTTATTACTAGCTGACCCGGCAAACTTCGTATCGCCTCAGAATCAATCAATCAATAAAAAACATTGATTTCTGAACGACTTTTAAATTTAATTGATTTCTAAACGAACATCAAATGTTTGACAGGTGGGCATAGTTTCTAAGGGAAAGCGAAATTGTTGTTTTTGCTATATTCCAAGCATTTTTTCATATTTACTCACCTTTTAATCCTTCCCTGGACTTCCACAAATATTTCAAAACCAAAATTAGCTAAATCAGACCAGCAGTTCTCGAGTTTTTAGCGAGACTAACGAACAACAATTGATTCTTATACATATAGATTAATATTATGAACAGATCTAAACTTCTTTAATATACGGAAGGCAAAGGCGGGTGCGAAGCGAAGCGAAGCTCCCGCCTTAGCAATCTAAATAAAACCAGGAGCGCATAGCACCTAGACATAAATTTAATACAATGTAAATCTGTGTGAATGCTTACTCTTAAAATAAATTTACGATTTTTGGATAACCAAAAGTGATACAAGATGACACATCTATAGGTATATATTAATACGTGAAGCAAAAACTTTATAACCCTTTTTACGAAAAAAACGACGAAGGATTATGAAAGTTCGCACACTTATAGTTTATATAGAAGAGTGCAGAATGCTAATATTTAAAAAAAAATATGCATAAACATACATTAACCCAATAAATAAACACTACACACACACTACCATGTATTTGACACACACACGCATATAACTCTTTGTTTTATTGTTGCCATGGCGAAATCTGTGACTATAGAAGTATATAGTCTTTGACACTAATTATTATGGTCTGAATTTCGACCACGGGCGACCACTAGTATACATTAATATTGTTACGAGTGCGGGACTCGAATTAAAATGCCATTGGTATTACTATAGAATTTATTAGAAGTATACAAACACATATACCACAGGTACAAATATAACTGGACTCAACCAGTAGAAACTGCACGATTCAATAACGCGCTCAAAGTCCGTCACTATATAGCTCATCGAATGTACACACGTCTTGCTCGTATTGTAATCGTCGCTTGACTGCCTCGCCCCTTCGTTCGGGCATTGTTTTATACTAAACTATACAATACTCGACCGCGTGGACTGAATTTTCCAAGAACCACACCTGGCTAACGACCATCATAAAGGATTACAATACACAATAGACTGCTTTTCTAATTACAAATTTTAAACACAAAGCAAACAAAAGAAGGCCAAATGCGGGAAGATTATAAACTGTGCTTTATTTTTTTTATTTCTATTGCAGGAGTTCAGCAGACAGGCAGACGGCCCACTCGATGGAAAGCGGTTACTATCGCCTATGGACATTTGCAACACCAAAGGTACTAAAAATGCGCTGCTGCACTCTTAAGGGAGACTGGAACCTGGTCACTAATGCCGGAACACAACACAAGGTTGTTATGGCGGCATACTCTAGACCAGGGGTGGTAGCCACACAGTCGGGTAAATGCCCTACCACCTGACTGTGGGTTCTTTGTCGCCTCTTACGACAGGCCGTTCCAGTCTCCCTTAAGATAGCAGCAGCGCATTTGTAGCACCTTTGGTGTTGCAGATGTCCATAGGCGATGGTAACTGCTTTGCATCAAGTGGGCCGTCTGCCTGTCTGCTGCTCTCTTGCAAGACCATAGAAAAACTATACTGAGGATTAACAATCAATAAACAACGTGTTTATCCGTGCAGGAACTTCCTGCGGCCGGACGGTCTGTCGTAAGAGACGACAAAGCAACCCACAGCCAAGTGGTAGGGCATTTGCCCGACTGGATGCTTGAGTTGTGTTCCGGCATTAATGACAACTGACCAGGTTCCAGTCTCCCTTAAGAGAGCAGCAGCGCATTTGTAGCACCTTTGGTGTTGCAAATATCCATAGGCGATGGTAACCGCTTTCCTGTCTGCTGAACTCATGCAATAAAAAAAAGGAACGTAATGATGTGGTAGAGCCATGCTGGAATCATTCTCTCTCTTGATAACCGCTCTTGGGGCCTGCTCGATTGATGTGATATCACGCGATCACAGCACATGGGCTTTATCCGTGCAGGAACGGTGAAAGAATACAATTCACTGTGTTGGGGCCGCCTGTCATAAGAGGCTACAAAACAACCCACAGCCAGCTGGTAAGGTAAGGCATTTGCCCGACTGGATGGCTACCAGCCCTGGTCTAGAATGTGCCGACATATCAACCTTGAGTTGTGTTCCGGTACACAAACACAAAACAAAAGACTACACTTTTACAACCTTATAATAATACTACTATTCCCCGCGGCTACGCAGCACGAAAAGCCCTAGGCAGTAAGTAGCTCTATGTTACGTATATACAAATTTAATTAGGTGTTTTAACTAAAACTTTACTGTTTCTTGGTTTTTTTTTTTTTTTTTTTTATTGCAGGAGTTCAGCAGACAGGCAGACAGCCCACTTAATGGAAAGCGGTTACCATCGCCTATGGACATTTGCAACACCAAAGGTGCTACAAATGCGTTGCTGCTCTCTTAAGGGAGACTAGAACCTGGTCACTAATGCCGGAACACAACTCAAGGTTGTTATGGCGGCATACTCTAGACCAGGGGTGGTAGCCATCCAGTCGGGCCAATGCCCTACCACCTGGCTGTGGGTTGTTTTGTCGCCTCTTACGACAGGCCACCAGGCCGCAGGAAATTGTATTCTTTCTCCGTTCCTGCACGGATACGGTTACTATAAGTTCACTACAATAACAAAGAAACTAAGTCCATATAGCCTACACCACTGCGCAGCGAAACAAAGAGGCGAGTCGCAGCCAACCTGATTTGAAGTAATACAATGAATGAGATGTTGTTTATGACAATATAGGTATTTGTTAACGAACTGAAAAACGCGATTGCAGCGCCATCTATTTTGCTAATCCAATTACTCCATGGAAACGACATTATTTATCGAGATAAAAAGTATCTTAAGTGTTAACTCGGGTTATAAGCCAGCACTACGTCAAGTATTAATCATATACGTTCAGTAGTCTGCAAAAAAGATGCGATCACAGCGCCATCTTTTTCGCCATTTTCGTCTATCACACGGGTACTACGTCATTTAGCAGGATGAAAAGTGTCGTAAGTTACACCCCGTGATGTAAGTTAGCTCCGTTTCGAATTTCATTTAAATCCGTTCAGTAGTTTTTATGTGACGCTCTAACAGACAGACAAAAATTCTAAAAATTGCCTTTTTTAAATTTCCTGGTCCGAGTTAGCCCCCCTGATTTTTTTCATATTTTAAACGCATTATACAAACTCGAATATAGTGACACCATTGACTTTGTTACCGTCTTATGTACAACTATTACCTGTTTACCTATATTTCTTTACAAAAATAAAGATTTATTCATTCATTCAAAACTTCCACTGCTTAGTTCGGACCAATCTCTCCCAAACAACTATTAGTTTCCATTTGACACGAATTGATAAATTTGCACATCGGCGATAACATAAAATGAAAATAAATCGCCATGGAAGCAAGCCCGTAGTTGTTTACGAAAAGTGGCCTTGTCGCATGCAAATTAGGCAATCCAACGTGTTGGCCAAATATTTTAGTACACTTTGCATTGAATATAAACACATACTATTGAATATTTAAGTATATACTTGTGTCATATATCGCAACAAATTCCTGAAATTCCTTTGTGAACACCAAAACGCACGATGTAACTTAAGGCATAATACAAGTGCTTTATGACCATGTAACTTATATAATAATAGAGTCACCGTCTGCCCATTTTTCCATGTTCCCTGAACATTGCGACGGGCAGACGCCATAGTCCCCATATTCCCAGATCCCTAGTACCATTAGCAGTTCACCACAATAGCCAGGTACTTTTTGTCCTCACTTCCCACAATAGTCCTACACTGGCCGGGGCTTGTCCTTGGGTGCATTGTTATATGGTGTAGACAGGGATAATCGCCGGTCAGTGTCACGCCACATTTACATTAAATTTGTCAAGGGGCCTCTACGTGTTGGCCTTCCCATGGCCCCACGTAAGCCCCCCAAAAGTCCGGGCCATTTTTATGGCCCGTGGTCTTGAAAGTCATACAGTGTAATAATAATAATAATCGGCAGACAAACACACATATTGTATATCCCCAAATTAAGCAAGTTACGCTTGTGTTATTGGTAATATACAACGGACTACTCTAGGGCCAATCCCAGACACCCATACCATAGTAAATTACGGAGAAAATACGTTTCCGAAATTTACTATACCAGGAATCGAACCCGGAACCTCTGCGTTGCAGTGAGGTACGCAAAGGCTTAGCCCGCTCAACCACAGAGGCCGTCGATATATGATAACATTAACAATAATCTGTTTATTTTATTTACTTGTTTTTGTTGTTCACGTATTTGTTATGTTTATATATCTATGTATCTATATATGTTTATTATTATTACTTTGATGTAAATTTGCTAATAACCTGTTTTATTTTTATAATTATTAAACTGAACCGATTTGATATATCATTTATGTTGCATTGTCCTCCGTGACTCCACCGGCTGGTCCCAGGCGGAAAAACAGCGCTGGCCTTAGCGGCTAGCATTACGCTGAGTCTGGGTCCAATTTTAGGACTTATATTGATGCATAATTATTTTTTTACTCAGTATTTTTAAAGTGTTTATTTGTCCTAAATAAAATAATTCTTTCTTTCTTTCTTTCTTCAACATCCATAAGTATGGACAAAATATATTTATTTCGTTTCACGACACATTATATCTTTTATTTGTTACTAGTTTTCCTGGCGGCTACGCCGCGTAAAAGACCCTATGTAAGGCCCTGTGATACATACACAAAAATTTAATATGCTGTTTTATATACATACATACATACATACATAACTTCACGCCAGTTCCCTTGCGGAGAAGGCACGAACAACAGAGAGACACTTAGGCTTATTCTTACACACCTCACTTGCTTCTTTGACATTCATAACTCTTGTCATGCACACTCATCTGTTCTTAAGGTGTCTGTGTTTTATATAATGTATATAAACCTTCAATACTTAAGTTTCTTGTAAAAATCACTACAATTACATAGAAACTAAGTCAATATAGTGTAGACAGCTGCATAACAGAACATAAAGAAAAATTCGCAGCCAACCTGATTTACTAATATATATAAAGCTGAAGAGCTTGTTTGTTTGTTTGCTTGAACGCGCTAATCTCAGTGACTACTGGTCCGATTTGAAAAATTCTTTCAGTGTTAGATAGCCCATTTATCGAGGAAGGCTATAGGCTATATATCATCACGCTGAGACTAATAGGAGCGGAGCATCAATGAAGAATGTTTCAACATCGGGGGTTTTGAAAATAAATTCCACGCGGACGACGCGACGTCGCGGGCACAGCTAGGAACTTGATAAAAATGGTACTGGACAAGAGAAATTTTAATGGGCAAGATTACACGCCAAACAGGTAAAAGCATGTGAAACATGTTATACTGTATACGATATTTTAGCAAAAAAAAAGCAAATTTTATAGATTTTTTTTTCATAATGAATGGTTTCGCATTTGACTGACATTGTGCCTGATGTCAGGTGGAAATGCAGTCTAAGGTGGAGTACGCTTACCTAAAAGATACCTGTTCACGCCATACTTGAAGATATCTAGATTGTATTCTTCAGGAAAAACAGACGACAGTAAAAAGTAGAGTAGAGTTGTAAACTGACCTCAGACTGAGCCGGCAGACATAGCCTGGGCTGATACTTGTGCTCCATATGCAGGTACTCGTTGAGGGTCGTGTACAGTCGGGCGTAGTCGTCCTGGGGCTGGTTGTGGCGCGACGTGGACGCCGCCGCCGCACCAGCCGTGGACGTACCCTGCGCCTCACCGTCGGGATGCCTCGCGCCCGCTCTCAACATTATCGGGCTATGGAGGTGCGAGCTGCGGGTGAATCGGCACCTGGGACGAATCAATCCATGGGTTCTATGTCTTTGCTTTTTTTCTCTCTTTATTTTGAAAGGACTTTTATTTACAAAAAGAACATATCAGTCCCATTGTACCTTATGTATTAATACAATCAAATTATTACACTTAAATCTATTAACATTTGTTTTGATGCACTCGATTCTATGTCTGACAGAATTAGATATGAAATATGCCTGTATCATTTCCTTGAGCATTTATTCCGCGTACAACAAAGATCTGATCTGGAAGGAACTTCTCGTCGCGATTTTTCCTTAGCGCTACGACATGGAGTTCTTTAAGGGCCTTATAAAACTTCTGGTCGGCAACGCGTTGGCGACACCCCTGGTGTTGCAAACGTTCATAGGCGACGGTAACCACTTTCCATCAGATGAGCCGTCTGCCTGTTTTCCTGCTTCAGGCTATAAAAAAATATATATCAAACCTATAAATATCAACGCTCTTCATTCACTTACTCTTAATTTTTTTAGTCCATACACATTCTGCTAATAAGTGCGGCACATCATCGACAAAGTCGCAAACTTCACAATTTGGGGTAATACTTCTGCACATAAGGTATTTATTTAAGCGGACTATGTCCGGACCTTAATCTATGCACTATAAGCAAAAGACGTCTAATTAACTTGGTATACGAGGAGGCTCACTCACTATCGTTCTTGGGACCGACAAGGGTAAATTTGCATAAACGCGGAACCTGAAAATTACGCATTTTTTTGTATTCAAAGACTTTACATATGGTTTGCTATGGTTTAATAACGACACTAAAATCATCGGTAAGCCATCATTTAGACAAAAAATTAATACACATTACAATTAATTACGAAATACGTGCATTATATCGATAGAAATAATGTTCAATTTTAGCGTGACGACTTACCTACTAATTATAATAAAAACACAATTACTTTAATTTTGGGATTAATCTGCAAATGTAACATGTATGACATGATCAAAATAATTAATAATTATAAAATCAAATATTACGGCATTGCTAAAAAATCACGACATTTTGTAATATGTAAGTAAAACCTCAGATTAATAATATTGAGAGACAACGTTTTAACCTCACTTTGATAAATGTCAGGCAAAGGAACTAAATCCGTACAGCATGAATGTCAATATTATTCAATCAAACTGAACATCTTTCAATGACATAAAAATACGGAATTTTAGATTTTTCACATTATTGTGATTAAGATCATTATTATATTTTTGTAGTTTGTATATATAATTAACGACAACATGCAATACTAATGTTAGACAAACAATATATAGGTGTGAGGGGTGTTCGAAGGTTATGGCAAGGACAGTGGGTTAGGTTAGGTTATCTTTAGACCAAAGCCCACGAGCCGAGCGAGCGAAGCGAGCGTGCCGCTATAGCGGGCGGCGGGGGGGAGGACCGCCTTTAACTTTTATCAAAATTATCAACGAATAAATGGAAACCAGTTGGTTCTGCCACTCGCCGGCCGCTAGCGCGGCACGCTCGCTACGCTCGCTCGGCTCGTGAGCTTTGGTCTAAAGATAACCTTTTTTTTTTTTTTTTTATCCAGGGGAAATCCGTTTGAGGACTAAGCCGCGACAGGCACAGAAGCCTGGGGGGATGTTCGCGACCCGTGTGAGTGTGTGGGATTCGCCAGATCGGGGGTGGCACTAGCGTGCCCGGTCAGAACCGG
Organism: Dendrolimus kikuchii; assembly: GCA_019925095.2. Classification (NCBI taxonomy): domain Eukaryota; kingdom Metazoa; phylum Arthropoda; class Insecta; order Lepidoptera; family Lasiocampidae; genus Dendrolimus; species Dendrolimus kikuchii. Next base: position 1,063,668 of record JAHHIN020000032.1, read on the forward strand.
TGCCACGCTATTGCCACGCCCCAGTTAGGGATACCCACTAAAACCCCTGGGTGTTCCGTCCTGCGCCTTATGCCAGGGCTACGTGAATGCGGGCTTCCCAACTCCGCGTGCCCTGGCAGGCGTGGGCCCCCCTCACTGGGCCTCTTCCTATGCCAGGGGACGTGGCCCCTGGCTACTTCTAGTTCTAATACGTGCGTGGGGCGGTCTGTAACACGCCCCACGGGAAGAGAGATGAGCGCGCGCGGAACACTCGCGCTCTCATCTCGACGGCCTGTGCGGGTGAGTGAGAACCCCTATACCCCTAGGGGCCCCACCCGCGCGTCTAAAGATAACCTAACCTAACCCACTGTCCTTGTCACTGGTTACACCTTCGACGACCCCTTACACCTATACTTTGTTCTGCTTACATTGGTATTGCATGTAGTCGGTATTTATATATACAAACTAGAAAAATATATTAATTATCTTAGTTACAATAATGTGAAAAATCTAAAATTCCATACTTTCATGTCATTCAATGATCTTCAGATTGAATAATATTGATATTCATGCTGTATGGATTTAGTGTCTTTGCCTAACAAGTAGCAAAGTGAAGTAAAAACTTTGTCTCTTAATATTATTAATCTGAGGTTTCACCTACCAATTACAAAATATGGTGGATTTTAAGCAATGCCATAATAGTTGATTTTATAATGATTAATTATTTTGGTCATGTCATATATGTTACATTTGCAGATTAATCCCGAAATTAAATAAGTGATTGTGTTTTTATCACAACTAGGTGAGTCGTGACGCTAAAATTGAACATTATTTTTATTTATATGATGCAGGTTTTTAACGTAATTAATTGTATTCTTATTTAATGTTTTACCTAAATGACGGGTTTCCGATAATTTTAGTGTCCTTATTACACCATAGCAAACCATATTTATAGTCTTTAAATACAAAAAAACGCATAATTTCCAGGTTCCGCGTTTATGCAAATTTACCCCGACAAGTCCTTTTATGTTTGCTTGTACGCAAATTGGCAAACGGTTCCGAAACACAACTTAAGGTTGTTATGGTGGCATACTCTAGACCAGGTGTGGTCGCTATCCAGACGGGCAAATTCCCTACCACCTGACAAAAATCCTAATTACTAATACTGTTTCGATTCCTAAATTGTACTAGAAATCTGTTGAGACATTTCGGAATACATTCAAGACAAACCTTCACATCGACCCACAAACAAAATTCCAAAAACACTCATTTATAATAAGGCATAAATCTGTTTTCACTTAATTTTCGCATTTTTTTAAATCACAGACACTTTAAATTCATTGGTATCTATAGATTAAATAACTATGCAAATTTTAACCTCGTTGTTGCACAATGGATTTCGAGTATGAATTTAGGTTTGAAGATAATTAATAAACTCACCTATGCGGTAGAGCAAGAGCAAGCAGCGGTTGTATCTCGTTGTATGTGCCCGCGCCGATCCCCCCTCGACTCGACTACCCGACGGTTAGAGCGACCGGGCGCTGAGGCCCTAGTACCTGGCGAGAGAGAGCTAGGCGTCAACACAGGGCAGCCTGAGCGAGGCCGCCGAGCGTTGATATTGAGGGTAGATGACAAAGGTCACAAAGGTAATTGTGGGTAGATAGACTAGGACAGATAGGGAAGCGGAGATGGATGTCAAAATTCAGAAAGGTATTTATTGACAGATAGACGAGGTAGATACGAATTTTGAATTAAATATCAAATACTAATTGCGGGTAGGTTCATCAGTAAAAAAATAGTTAAGATAAATTTTAAACTTGATATTAATATGCAGTAATAAAATTTGGGGCAGATCAAACAGCGCGATCAAATTCTTTACTCAATTTCTGGAAAGTTCGAAATGATCAAGGATTGGAACTTCAGGATGACAAGAAAGGATTTAAATACACCAGCTCAACAAGGTTACCAGGTACAATGCCTTGTTGAAAGACGATTGCCTAGCTACCTTTACGCCTCTCTAGTGCACCAGATACCAAACACAGCAGTGGTTGAGCACTGCTGATAGCCTTGAACGCTGTTTAAGCACAGCTACTAAATGAATTAGTGTTTTAAGTATATAATACAAATGCCACGGTCGTATATCCCTTTAACCCTTAGTACACACTGGACGTAGCAAAACGCCCTTCGTACTATATTTATGCGAACCCAAAGGCGGTTCGTCGCAACTGCGAGATTGGGTCTCTTCACGGGGATATTTTAAACAAAAATTGTTTTACAAATTTACCTGTAAAATTTCATGTTCACATATATTATTATTATATTAGCGAAAAGTTCTTTGTATAATTAGTCGTTGTATAAACCAGATCTATATAGGTCAACCAGTGTTTTTTTGGGAGAAAATTATAAAATTCAATTGCATTTTCCCTAACATAATAGTGTTACATGCCGTCAAAGGAATGCGTACACCTGCCGGTCGTAATAGCGCAGTTTATTGCCTTCCCGGATTAAGGAATTATTTTGTTTACTTTGTGTTTGGAATTTGTAATTAAGAAAAACATGCTATTGTTTTTCTACTTGTTTTATGGCCGTCATTAGTGTCGAACTAATCCTAATTGTTATTGTTTTCAACTTTGTTGGCCGTTCGCAGGTGTGCAAAATACATTTTCTTGGAAGAACCCAGCCCACAAGCTTCCATTGTGTATTATACAGTTTACTATAAAACAATCATCGAACGGAGGGGTGAGGCAGTCGAGCGAGAATTACGATACGAGTAAGACGTACATTCGACAAGCGATATGGCGACTGACTTTGCGCGTGTTATTGAATCGTGCAGTTTTTACTGGCTGTGCCCAGTTATATTTGTACCTGTTTTATACGTGTTTGTACAGTTCTAATAAATTATATAGTAATTCCAACGGCATTTTAATTCGGGTCCCACACTCGTAACAATAGTATAATAGAGTATTATTTCTGAAGCTGATTTTAATGTTGTTCACATCTATCTTCCATTTTGGATGAAGCAATAAAAGTGTCTCGTGTACACGTAAAATTGACTAATTCAATTAAAATTCGACATTTTCTTAAGACAATATTAGATTACGTTTATCTTTTAATTTGTGTGAATTAATCAATAAATAATATATGACACCAGAAGCAAGTGAGGTGTGTAAGAATGGGCCTAAATGACGCTCTGTTGTTCGTGCCTACCCCGCAAGGGAACTGGCGTGAAGTTATGTATGTATGTATGTACCAATCATTTGTAAATGATCTCCGAAATAAAATTTTCTACATCTTGAAGTCGGTGCCAAGTAAACCATAAAAATGACAATATTTTGCAACATTTTGAAGGGGGTGACCCGTAGAGGGTGGAGGACCGAGATAGAATGCTAATCTGTCTCAAAGGAAGATCTTCCAGCGAGGCTAATGTTGTTCCTCGCAGGCCTAGGCCCGTCTGTTATAGTTGAAATTTTGTATATATTCTTTGTATGTTTCGGGAAACGTTTGTGACATCAATTATTGCACCGCGCCATCTACTGGCTTGTAAGTGTTCCACTACAATTTTGTCGTTATAACAGTGTATACTGTATATAGTAATTTTTATAGTTTGCTCGGCACCGACTTCAAGATGTAGAAAATTCTATATTATTTTGTCTCTTTATAAACTAAATAAATTCTTAGTCAAAAATCTTTATTAAGTTATTTTATACTTTTTAATTTCTGAAGTCGGTTTTTTTAAACGAAGTTTTTTTTGTAATTAGTATTTCAATTAAAGCAAAGAATGTATTTTGCCCAGCTCTGCTTATAGCGTTTAAAATAATTGTGCTTCTCTTTTACATGTTGATGTAATAAAGAGTACACATATAGTTGCAAGACACGGTTTAGGGATAGGACAGATAAAAAAATACGTTACTAAACACTGAGAAAACGACCCGTGAAGTAAACACAGAGCATATGTTTAAACAAAAGTTCAATGACCGCGTAACGCCGACCGTTTAGGCAATTTAGAATTATTTCACTTACTCATGCACTGTCGTCAGAATAATTAAGATATTTATTGTTCTGGGAGGCAGATTCTACGTAAATCTATTTGTGCTATAAATGTAATAAATAATCTGTAGGGGGTGTCGAGTTTGAAAAATAAATTTGAAAAAATCGACAAATGTTCTCGTTTCCGTGGGACGGACCTATATAGACCGAAAGGTGGCCTTTGATCACTCGTCTCAAGAGTTATCGTGACTTGTACTCATGAGTCACCATACCTGTTGACACCAGAATCGGATCTGAAACCATCGTCTACGAGTATGCAGGGACTCGAATTAAAATACCGTTGGAATTATTATAGAGTTTATTAGAACTATACAAACCCGCGCAAAGTCCGTCACTAAATAGATTACCGAATGTACACAAGTCTTGCTCCGCTTGTGGTTAGGTTAGCTCGACTGCTGCTCGTGACCATCAATTGAGGCATTGCTTTATATTGCACGGATGCAATATGTCTGCTCGGCCGCGTGATAATATCGCCCACGTAGATCTAAATCTGACATCACTTGTTTGGGAGATTGAAAATAAATTCAACTAATATTTTGCTATCAAACGTTTATATTTAAAAGCTCTCGTAGAAGAGTTCTCCGTTCCGAATATCGTAGCCTTATGGCCGGTTTCTATATCTTAATATTCATTGACTTGCCTTATCATCGGTTGAATTTTGACATTACTTGTATGGAGCTTATATCAAATTGTAACCGATAATAAGACAAATGAGCTGCTGCTATGATATAGAAACGGGCCGCTAATAGCTTCTGAGATAATCACCTGCTGCAAACATTTTTTATTTATTTTTATTGCAGGAGTTCAGCAGACAGGCAGACGGCCCACTTGATTGAAAGCGGTTACCATCGCCTATGGACATTTGCAACACCAAAAGTGCTACAAATACGCTGCTGCTCTCTTAAAGGGGACTGGAAACTGGTCACTAATGCCGGAACACAACTCAAGGTTGTTATGGCGACATACTTTAGACGAGGAGTGGTATCCATCCAGTCAGGAAAATGCCCTACCACCTGGCTGTGGGTTGTTTTGTCGCCTCTTGCGACAGGCCGCCCGGCCGCAGGAAATTGTATTCTTTCTTCGTTCCTGCACGGATAAAATATACTACAAATATACATACTTTATCTCTCTCTCTTTTCTGTTACCTTCTCCAATTATTTCTGGTCAAAATAATGTATCTTCTTTCCTTTCTCCTCTATTCTGGCACACATCTTTTATCACATCAGAAATCATTATGTTATCCGTTATTTATTGATCTAATTTTCAATTCCAGGTATTATAAAATATGGGTAAGACATCGTGGTGCATGATATCCTTAATGTATGCAAGTAAAGCCACTAGAATAGCTCCTGTTTAATAATTAAAAAATCTAGCGAAAAAGACGGTACCTTAGGCTTATATTAGGCACTGCTGCGCTATGCATAATATGTGATACATATATGTGAATATGTATATGTATGTATGTGTATCTTTTTATAATTGTAATTATAGATAGATAGATAACACTTTATTGTACACCATTACAGAAAACCTTACGAACTTTACACATCCGTGCGAAGCAGTCGCAAATGCCCGTGCTCTTTGCAGAAAACTGCAATTTTTTGCGCTTTTTCGCTCTCAAAAAGCGACAAATTGCGACAACAGTTGTGTAGTGATAGTGTACAGTGTTATTTAGTTTGATTCCGGCGCGAATCAGTTGTTTTTCGACTGGGGTGAGTTGTTAAGCTCTATTCGCTTGTTTATTTCGGCGCGTCTAAGCGCATTACGCAATAACGGTCGTTTGTGTCGATAGTTATTCACACGCGTCGACTGGTCTCGGCAAAGGAACGGGCCTCCAGTAATGGATGGCCCAGGCCCCCAGAAGGCCCCGAGGCCTTCGAGTGTCCCGCGAAAGCGGGACCACGCGAAGGCCAAGGATGGCTGGTTAATGCCTGAGATCGGGGAGACGCGGGTGAAAAAGGCGTCTTCTTCATCGGCCCGTCGCAGCAGGTCGGTTGCCGGGCCGCGTCACGGGCATGCGGATAGTGCCGTTTTCACGGCTGCCGATATGCCCGGCTCGGTAGGGGATGCGTCGGCGGTGGTAGACCTCACCGCCGCCACGCATGAGGATAGGTGCGGCGCGATGGGACCGCCTCCGGTTCCCATGGCGCCTAGGGCCCCATCCGGGCGTGCCGCGCGCAGGAGCGCAGCACACCCGGAGATAGATAGGAACGTACTGCTTGCAGCGAACTCGGCCGTTTGCCTGGCCGTGAGCGCTGCAAGCACCATAGTTCAATATGCCTACATGGCGCCACCCACCTCTGCGCGAGCCTCACTCGTGCAAGGGAGCGGCGCCTACGTAGAGCATGATCACATCCCACCGTCCGGCAGCGTCCCAGACTCGCTGGAGCACGCGCTCTACGGTGCGATTCGCGACCATAGTTATTCCCGCCCTGAAGCGCCTGCCTGTAGTCCGGTATACACGGCGGCCGGTTCAGCGACGGCAGGGGATGGGTGCCCTACGACGACGGTGTCGTATAGCGCACGGGCTTCACCTGTGCCTACGACATCGACTTGCAACCTTTCGGGCTGCAACGTCGAGAGCAGCCGTCCCACGACACCGGTTGTCGCGCGAGCCTCACTCGCGCCCTCGGCCGGGGTCGTGAACAGGGACCTCGTAGGCGCGGCAGCGGCGACCCCCTCGTCTTCCTTCCCTAATGGGATGGGAGCCGCTGTTGCGATGTCGGCGCCTGCGTCTTCGGCTGCGGCGGTGTCCACGTCCTCGTCTTCAGCGGCAGCGGCGGCGGGCACGACGACGTCGTCATGTTCGTTCACAGCCTCATCGTCTTCGGCATCGGGTTCGGCGGCGCCGTCAACGTCTTCAACGGCAACGGTGCCGATTTCGTGTGCCCCGATGCTCGTTCCCGGATCGAGGTCGCGCTTCTGGGACCGGTCCCAGAGCAGCGGCGCCGATTCGGACGGCACGTCGGGTGCTTCTTCCCCAGCGCGCGCGCGCTCGCCTCTGCGCCCCACGGGGGGCGCACCCGCGGCGACTACTAGCATTCTCGCGGGTGCGGAGGCCTACCTCCGCACCGAGGGGGGTGAAAAGGGGCGCAAGGCGCGCAAGGCAACCGCCGCCAAAGTGGCCGCGGCTAGCCAGTGCGCCGCCCTCGTCGGGAATATATCGGCTCTCGGCCCTGGGGAGCTCCGCCTAGCGGCGTGCGCCCAGGTCGCCGAGATAATTCAAATTGCCCAAACGTCGGGCAATTTGAAGGGGGTTTACGTGCGCCGGCTGAAGGAGGCCGCGTCCAGGGTGTCGGACATCGTCGACACACTGGTCACGCGAAATCCGGAATCCGAGGCCTGGAAGCTCGGTAACGAGAACGCCAGGCTACGCATGGAGTCAAACTCGCTGCGGGAGGAAAACCGCTCCTACCGCAGGGAGTTTGAAGACATGCGTAAGGCCCTAAAGGCCTCCGCTTCGGTTGCGGAGCCGGCGCCTGCTGTAATGGCGGCGCCGACCCCCGTACCCGTCAAGCGAAAGGCCCAAGCCGCCACGGCGGGGGCGGGGGGGGGACCGGGACCGCCCCCCGCCCCCCCCGCGGGTAAAAAAACGCGGCCCGCCCGTGCTGCGGTAGCAGGGCCGACACCGGCTCCCGTCGTCGGGACGGAGCGAGCTCCGGCGGCCGCCAACGGGGTGGCGCCGACACCCGCTCCAACGGGGCCCGGCGGCATCGATCACGACGCGTTTGTGCGGGCCGTGATCGACGTTGTCGCCCCCATACTCGATGCCCGGTTCGCCGGAATCGAGGACCGGCTGAATGCCGCGCCGACCCTCCGTCCACCGCTAGCGGCCGACCGAGGCAAGGCGCCGGCAATCAAACCGGCACCAAAAGTGGCCGTTAGGCCGAAAACGGCCACGGCTGCCGCCGCCGTCCGGCGGAATGCGGGGGAAGTAAGTACCCCGGTTCCGATGGAGGTGGTGGCGACCCCGGCTGTCGGGGTGACGGACTCCCCACCGTCACCGCCCCCCCCCCCCCCAAAAAAAAGACGAATAGAGGGGGGGTGAAGTGGAGGCTGAAAATGCAGCGGAGAGCGGCACGCGATGCCGCCGTTGCATTAACGGCCCCCGCCACGGCACCCGTGCCTGTGGTGTCGGCTCCTAGGCCGGCCCCTAGGCAACGGACGGCGCCCGCGGCCGCGACATCGGTCGTCGCGGCGCCCGCCGTCCGCGCTCGCATCGCGCACGTCGCGCCGCCGCCGGCGGCCGTGGCCCCCGCCCCCGCCCCGGAGGGGGGGGCGTGGACGACGGTCGTCAAGCGAAAAAAGGGTAAGGGGGCGAGGGCCGACGGGCCCCCTCCCCCCACCCAGGCGCAAGCTGCTCCCCTGCCGTCGGGGCGGGGGCAGCAACAACGGAAACAGGCTGCGAAGCCTGCGGTAGTATTCCGTGAGCCGAAGTCGGCCGCAGTTATCATCAAACTGCTGCCGGCAGCGGCCGCGAAGGGTGTCGGTTATCGCGAGGTCTTCGCGAAGGCCTCGACGGTGGTCGACATCGCGGCCATGGGCCTCCGCGAGGGGCTGAAAGTGGTGCGGACCGTCAGGGACGCGCGCCTTCTCGAGTTCCAGCCGGGACCCGAGAGCGCGGCCAAGGCGGACCGCGTCGCCGAGGCTCTGCGCGGAGCCCTTGCAGGGATGGCCGAGGTCGTCCGCCCCGTAAAGCGTGGAGAGCTTTACGTCTCTGGGCTGGACGAATCGGTCACGGTCGATGGGCTGTGTGACGCGATCGCGCGCGCCGGCAAATGCCGGCGCGACGACGTGCGCACGAAGCACATCGGTGCAGGACCGGGCGGTTTGGGCGCATCGTACGTGATGTGCCCCGTCGCTGCTGCCAAAGTCATCGTCGAGATGGGCTACCTCGTGGTAGGCTTCACCTCGGCGAGGGTAGAGGCACTGGAAGCCAGACCGATACGTTGTTACCGGTGTTACAACGTCGGCCATGGCGCCCAGACCTGTCCGGACACGTGCCCGGACCGGACTAACTTGTGTCTCCGCTGCGGTAAGAGCGGACACAAGATGCCGGACTGCACGGCCCGGAACCCCCACTGCGCGGCGTGTGCGGCGGGGGGACTCAACGCTGCCCACCCCACGTTGGCGAGGTTCTGCCAGCCTCCCTACGTGAAGGGCAAATTCGTCCATCCGAGGACGAAACAACGCACGGGTGTTACGGGAGTACGCGCAATGGACACCTCCAATGCCTAGTACGCCCGTAACAATACTATTTCAGGCGAACATAAACCACTCCCCCACCGCTCAGGATTTGTGCCTGCAGGCGATGGCGGAGTGGCAAGCGAACTTGGCCGTAATAAGCGAACCTTATTACGTGCCGCCTTGCGGCAATTGGGTGGGCGACCTCGACGACGTGGTAGCGGTGGTGGCCAGAGCCGGATCTAGCACACCGCTTATATGTCTCGAAAGAGGAAAGGGCTATGCGGTGGCGGAGAGCGGGAGTATCGTCGTCATAGGCGTTTACTTTTCGCGCAGCCGCCCCCTGGCGGAGTTCGAGCTTCACTTGGACGCCATCAGGGCTGCCATAGACAGATTGTCTAAAACGATCTTCGTGATGGGCGACTTTAACGCAAAACACTGTTCCTGGGGAAATGCGTTCACGGAACCTAGGGGCCGGACGGTTGAGGAATGGGCTCTTCAATCCGGCCTGACCATATTGAACCAGGGATCGGTCCAGACCTGCGTGCGCGCGCGGGGTGGATCGGTCATCGACCTGTCATTCGCCACTCATGCGGCCGCCCGCAGAGTTGTCGGATGGAGGGTGCTGGAGGAGGTGGAGTCGCTCTCTGATCATCGGTACATCAGATTTGAGCTTACCCCCTCCTCCGGTCCAAGCCCTGTTCATCGCCCCCCTCTCTTCCCGCGTTGGGCCCTTACCAAGCTCGATCCGGAGCAGGCCGAGGAGTGGGCACTCACGGAAAGCTGGGCCTACCCAGTCGAATTCGAGAACCTGGAGTCGCAGGCAGAGCACATGCGCAAGACCCTGACGAGGGTTTGCGACGCGGCGATGCCTCGCGTCTCCAAGCGGCAGCCTCCGTGCAAGCAGGTCCACTGGTGGACCGAGGAGCTGGGCGAGATGCGAAAGGCAGTTCGTATCATCAGCCACAGGCTCAAACGCTGCAGGGCGCGCCGTCCTCCGGACTACGTCGCGGAAAATGGACTCGTGGGAGAGTTTAGGGAGGCCAGAAAGGCCCTTTCGATTGCAATACTGCAAGCGAAAGCCCGGGCTCGGGCCGAGCTCCTCGAGACGCTCGATCGGGACCCTTGGGGGCGTCCGTACCGTGGGGCCCGCAACACGTTGCGGCCTTGCACATCCACGGTCACGGAAACGCTCGAACCCGAGGTGCTCCGGTCGGTTATCGACGGGCTCTTCCCGGATCCGGGAAACTTCACTCTCCCCAGTATGGGTCCACCCGTTCCCGACACCCCCACGGACGAGGAGCCTCACTCCATCTCCGAGGGGGAACTAGACGTTGCCCTGGACCGGCTCCGGGGCAGGAAGACGGCACCGGGACCCGACGGGGTTCCAGGTCGACTCCTCTTCCTGGCCGCTAAACATCTACGCGGCCAGCTGCGGGAACTGTTCGAAGCCTGTATTCGCGCAGGTCGGCTCCCGTCGCAATGGAAGGAGGGTCGTTTGTGCCTGATTCCCAAGGGAGGTCGGCCTCCCAACGATCCGTCCGCCTTCAGGCCCATAGTGCTGCTGAACGAGGTCGCTAAGGTCTTCGAAAAGATCTTGGCGGAGCGGCTCGTGAAGCATCTCGACGCTGTGGAGCCGGGGCTTTCAGAAACGCAGTTCGGGTTTCGGCGGAGGCGCTCCACGATGGACGCCTTCGAGACGCTGCGAACGTCAACGGACGAAGCCGTCCAAGCGAAGGATGTCGTTCTTGCGGTGTCGCTAGACATAGCGAACGCCTTTAACAGCCTCCCTCATGAGACGATCAGGGAGGGGCTCCGCGCGCATGGAGTCCCCCCGTACCTCACGAGGCTGTTGGGCGCGTACCTGCAGGAGGGCGGTGAGTCGACATATCCTTTGGGAGGGCGGTGAGTCCGGCAATCCTGAGGTAGATCGTCGACGCGTCGCGTGCGGCGTTCCACAGGGGTCGGTCCTCGGGCCGATTCTTTGGAACGTAGGTTATGACTGGATCCTTCGGGTTCCGGTCCTACCCGGGGTAGGGCTGATCTGCTTTGCGGACGACACCCTACTCACGGCACGCGCTGCGTCATTTGCGGAATCCGTGGACGTCGCTAACGCCGGGTTGGCGATTGTCGTAGATCGAATAGCTAGGCTGGGCTTGAGGGTCTCCCCCGCGAAAACGGAGGCCATCATGTTCCATAGGAAATTTCGCAATCCCCCCGCGGACTTGACCGTTTCGGTCCAAGGGGTGGCCATTAGAGTAGGGCCCCAGATGAAATATCTGGGGCTAGTTCTCGATGGGAAATGGCTGTTCAAAGCGCACTTTGAGCAGCTAGTTCCCAAACTCGTCAAATCCGCGGGCGCACTCTCGAGGCTGCTTCCCAACGTAGGGGGCCCGGGAGGTGCGACGCGGAAACTTTACTCTGGCATCCTGAGGAGTATGGCACTGTACGGTGCACCCGTCTGGTCCATTGCACTTCACCGCCACAACAGAACCCTGCTGCAACGGGCGCAGCAGGTTCTGGCCGTGAGGACCATACGGGGGTATCGCACAGTGTCGCGGACGGCGGCCACCCTCCTGGCAGGCGATCCGCCCTGGCATCTCCAGGCGGACGTCCTGACAGTGGTGCGCCGCACCCGGCAGGATGCCCTAGCTAGAGGCCTGACCTTCTGTCAGGTCGAAATCGAGGCGATCAGGAAGCGGGAAACCGCCTCCATGATCGCCGTCTGGTCTCAAGAGCTCGACAACCCTGCGGCCTATGGCGGCTACACGGTGGATGCAATCAGGCCACAGCTGACGGAATGGGTCAACCGTACCAGCGGCACCCTGACCTTCAGGACGACACAGATACTTACCGGACACGGATGTTTCGATAAGTATCTGTGTCGCATTGTGGGCTGCTTGCCTTCCCCGGACTGCCGCCAGTGCGGCGCGCTCGACACGGCGTTACACACGCTAGTCGAGTGCGCCGCATGGGCGCCGCAGCGTTTCGAACTTGAGACGCACGTAGGTCCAGTCGACTCGCTCTGCGACTTGGTCAAGGCCATGCTGCAGAGCAGCGACAATTGGGGGGCTGCGGTTACTTTTTGCGAGACAGTAATGTCACTCAAGGAGGCCGCAGAACGAGACAGGGAGAGAAGTCCTGCAGCGCGTGCCAATGCGTCTTCTCGAGGTCGCCGGCCTTCAGCTGGCACCCGGAGAGGCAGGTACGCGCATTACTTCCCTCCCTGAGTTAGGTTCCGTTTACCGCGGGGGGCCTTTAGCTTGCTAGGAAGAGCAAAGGACCTTCTACCCCCGTACAACGAAGTGGGGTGTTTTCCCAGGGCACACTCCAGGCACTTTATTGCGCTGGATCGGCTGGGCGTAACTATGTTCTAAATCTCAGCCTTTCCAACACATTCAAAGCGCAGGGTCGTCAGGGAGGAGGGGGTTTTTAGTGGGTATTGGGGTTGCTCGCCCGTGCAGCAACGCTCGGAGTCTTCCACACTATTCTGTGACGTCGATCGCGGACGGAGCGCTGCCAAGAGCATACTATTGCTGCAGTGTTATCGCCCCCGACCGACGCGTGTCGTTCCCCTAGCAACGACCCAGTTTGTGCGTAAATCGGTTAAGCATTTTCCCTCGCCTCAAAACCAAAAAAAAAAAAAAAACCTTACGAACTAGTATTAGTCTAGTTGGGTACAAAGGGCGGTCTTATCGCTAAAAAGCGATCTCTTCCAGACAACCCGTGGCAAGTATATTCTGACTAGGAGTGGCGACGGTGGTATACATAATTATTGTACGATTACTTACATTTTAATAATAAATATATAACTATACTATATATACAAATATACACATAAGTTATATACATATACAAGATATGGTGATAATATGCAACTATTTAAACATAATAAACATATAACTATGCAATATAATATCTACTAATTATATAAAATTACATATCATTATATTGCAGATAGAATTTCCTGACTAAGTTCTTGAATGTTATTAGGGATTTTGCTTGTCTGACAGCAACAGGCAATGAATTCCAAAGTTGGATAGCCTTAACCGTGAAAGAATTATTGAAGAACGTTGTATTATGAATAGGAGTAATAAGTCTATGTTGACTGGACGGGCGTAAATTGTGAGAGCAAGAAATAAATTCGAAGCGTTCTTTAAGGTACTGTGGAGTATTAGGGATGAATAAAATACTATTTATTTTAAATACTATACTAATTATGTATAAAATGTATTATGACTATGGGACATGTTTACCTGAAATAAAATTATAAATAAAAAAATATATACTGACTAACGATACCACCACATCGGTAGGTAGAGTTTAAAAATTACTTGTAAGAAAAACAAACTAGTAGTTACTGCTTTTTTAGAGGCATCCTAAACAATCAGAGAGCAGCAGCGCATACTAGATACTAGTACATACGTATGGCAGCCATGTGGCAGGATGTATGCCCATCTGGATGGCTACTACCCCTGATCTAGAGTATGCCACCATAACAACCTTGAGCTCTGTTCTGGTATCAGTGGCCAAGATCCAGTCTGCTTTTAGAGAGCGGCTGCACATCGGTAGCACCTTTGGTGTTACAAATGTGTTCTGTCTGCTGAACTCATGCAATAAAAAATATATCGTAGGTGCATATGTATTGGTTCATTATCTTTGTACGCAACAGCTGATATTTTTGTTTTCGCAAAGATAAAATCCGGCTTCGTTGTAGAAATGTTGTTTTTATGTCATTGACCTTCCCTAGGTTTACGTAAATATGTGATAATTATTATCGAATTGGTGTAATGACTAGTCGTAATTGTCCCTAAAAGTCGTGGCATCGTAATGGCCAGCACGAGCGTTCCAAACTTAAAAGGCGCGTATTCGATCCTGGCCGGAACGCACGCTCGACTTAGACAGTTTTCTGATCTAACTAGCTGTGCCCGCGACGTCGTCCGCGTGGAATTTGCTTTCAAAACCCTCCGATTTTGAAACATTCTTCATTAGTGCTCCGCTCCTATTGGTCTTAGCGTGATGATATATAGCCTTCCTCGATAAATGGGCTATCCAACACTAAAAGAATTTTTCAAATCAGACCAGTAGTTCCTGAGATTAGCGCGTTCAATCAAACAATATTAGTATATTTGGCTACAACACTAACACATACATTTTAAATATCGCGATATCTTTTGAATGAAACGTCCGAATTGAATAATTCAAAAAGTTCTAGAAAGGTATTGAATTCGTCTTGAATATGGAGTAATTTATTTTGATAAGGATTAATACCAAGGTACAAAATAAAGAGTTTTTGAAGCGACGGCATTTTAATTATTTAAAAAAATAAAAGAAAACACTTATTGTGAGATAACTACAATAGTTAGACATATGGTTACGCGATATTTTTTGTAGACAATTATATGTTCTGCAAAGTGGTAATACATTGTATTGTTCTATAATCAATAGTTTTCGCAGCGCACGCCGTGTATGGACTTTTTCGGATCATTTTTTTACACCTTGGGTTACATTATTGGACTTTTAGTAAGGATCCCTATTTTTTTTGAAAATATAATATAGCCTATAGCCTTCCTCGATAAATGTACTATTGAACACTGAAAGAATTTTTCAAATCGGATCAGCGGTTCCTGAGATTAGCGCGTTCAAACAAACAAACTCTTCAGCTTTATAATATTAGTATAAACGTGCATATTGGTACAATTATGAGATGCTAACAACGGTAAAGGAAAACATCGTGATGCAACCTGCACATCGAGATAACCGATGTGTCAAAGCTGCCAAGCCACCTTGGACAAGCGTGGTGGGTATACTGTCCGGTCCCCTCTAGTGGGAGGCCCGAGCCCAGCTGTGGGACATTTATGAGCTGTTATATACATATATACCGTACTAATATACACATGAACCTGTTTTTTATTGTATCGGTCTATACGTTTAGGATATCTCCTACCGCAGCCATTTTGATAGAAAAGGAACCATTATACCCAAGGGCGTATCCAGCGAGGGGCAGCAGCCCCCGCCCTGGATTGTATACCTACGTACCTACTTTTGTTGATAAAAGTTATGGTAAAGTCTATTTACGAAATTTTAAAAAAACCGCGCCCAGGCAATTTGCATTTATGGGATGCCTTATGTTTAGTTTGCTAAGACCTATAAAGCAGGATCTCCTGACACTGATGGAATCGAGGGGGTCAATCTAATAAGCAGGTGCTCCGGCCATATACATTTTAATATATAAAAAATGACATCTTCAAAAACGTGGTTATACACGAGCAAGGTAGCGAACACTCTGTAGCTAACGTCTTAATTGAGATATTTATAATTGAAAAATTAAAGCGTAATACAAGAACAATGAACTCCATTAGTTACGTTCTATCTGTCTATCATTTAAGAGCTATGCTCTTGTCGGTGGACCCTCCTCCAAACTCCTGTATCATGTGCCAGCATTTTTACCTCTTAATACGATACGACGCTCACTTTTTCCTTAATTTGATCTCTCCCTGCTTCCACTTTGCCTTCGATTAATGTGCTTAAGAAGGTGTCGTGTCGTAACCAATGGACCACAATGCAACTCTGAGTGTGCCAGTTAAAATAAACTTCCTTTTAACAGCTAATAATTCATTAGAATCTCTCTTGGTATGTTGCAAGTGAAAGTCTCATTAATGGCAATGCATCTTTGTATTCCGCGCGTCGTCTCTGACGACGTGAGACGGAGAAACCAATTAACACAATTTGTATTGTATAATGCTCTACTCTGCTCCATATGGGATAATGTTACAGCTATGGAGCGTTTCATGCAAATGTAGCGATGGTTTAACGCATAATTTGTGATGCGATAGTCTTATTAATTGTTAATGACGTTAAATATGGACAGATAAGGTATTATTTATAATATTTGTTCCAAATAGTGCCTTTTATTGTACTATTGTAATATTTGCGGCTAGTTATGTTTACTAATCTATATATATAGAAATCAATTCTGTTCGTTAGTCTGGCTAAAACTCGATAACGGCTGAACTGATTTGGCTAATTTTGGTATTGAATTATTTGTGGAAGTCCAGGGAAGGTTTAAAAGGTAAGTAAAAATGAAAAAAAAAGCTTGGAATATAGTAAAAACAACAATTTCGCTTTCTCTTAGAAACTATTGCTACCTGTCAAACATTTGATGTTCGTCCCGTCGTTTAGAAATCAATTAAATTTAAAAGTCGTTCAGAAATCAAATTAAATTTAAAAGTGAAGTTTTTTAATCAAATTAAATTTAAAAGTAAAGTTTTTTTTAAGAACTGTAGCGGGTCTCCGACAGGGCTTTCGGTGGAAGCCTGTAGGAGGCGCTGGCGGGATATGCCGGTGGAAATAATACACCAGTCACTCTTACGGTTCACGTCGTTTATTTGAACGCTACTGAGTTGTATTTACAATCAAATAACCATTGGCTATATTAAAGCCGTAATCGGTACACTCGTACGTTAACTAAGTTGTATAGACTCTAACCCGCTGACTACTACTTTTAATACACTGACTTGCAATACACTATTAGACACAGTAACCCGCTCTCTAGTTACTGATTATACACACACTCGTAATACACTGACTGACAATACACTATTAGACACAGTAACCCGCTCTCTAGTTACTGATTATACACACTCTGGTAATATACACTTAATACAGTAACCCGCTCTCTAGTTACTGATTATACACACTCTCGTAATACACTCTTAATACAGTAACCCGCTCTCTAGTTACTGATTATACACACTCTGGTCATACACTGACTTGTCTTGGCGGATCACTCACTACTTATACGAACGAATTCATTAAAAAAACTAACATTTTGCGGCAGCTTCCCACGATTTCTCCGGCCTGGACCCAACCCTTCTGGGAAGATGCGACCCCTGTCCATAAACTAATAAATTGTTTCCTCACTAAATTAACACAAAGCATGCAGTTAAATTACACAACTATTTTCTAAAATATGTACATACAATGGCAATGGCAGATGTCAGGATCATCTTTCTTTAACTCAAATGGTCTTACAAAGGACGTTATTTTAAACTATTACCGAAATTCTCGAAAATATAAAACAATGGAGGACATTACGGGGGACGTCATAAATTATTCCATATCCCAGCATCTGCATTGCCTTCGTGGGAAACAACTTTCTAAAAACTATCTACAAACTATTTTGGCATCGTTAACAGTCTCCCCCCCAGTGCCTGCTCCGTCAGGCACTCCAAACTTGGGTACGATGCCACTACTGCAGATACCAGGACGACGATACGCGAAGTGATTTCTCTTATGACTCCGCCGGTTATTTGGACGTCGACAATTCTTGTTCTTCCATGGGGTCCTATATACATATTTGCAAGGCCTCCGCCGATTCTGCGAAGCTTAAGGGTTGACAGATGTTCTTTCAACCAGCGCTTCCAAATGTAATCTGCCATTCGCTGTACTGCATCCCACGTCACTTTTCCCATGGGACAGATACAATCGTATCTTTCGGTTAGCCACTTTGTTTCAGGCTCGCATGGGAATGCAGGTATTGCGATCCATCTCCAAAAATCGTTGAAGCTCTTCAGTGTGCCTCTTGCGGTGTATTCTTTCCCAAGCGCATATCGCTTCGTTTCAAAATATTCATTCCAGTTATTTCTTTCTCGCCATAACTCTTCAATGAAACGCTTACCTTTGTTCAAAACCGGAACAAAGAGTCCCATTAGAACAATAGTTAACTTTACCGCACTCATCATTTCTTTCTTTGCTGGACCCTGCTTAAATATATCCCTTTTATTGCTAGCCCACTGTCTGAGGTCTAAGGTGGTGGCTACCGTACGCACAGTGTTTATGGCTTCTATTGTTTTCGATGCCTTTGTATCTTGAGAACTCCATAAATAGCTATCCAAGTGGTCGTTGCATGTAATTGCGCAAGACGTTTGCGGATATCCTTTTTGTTGTTTTTTAATTTGTAGAAACATTACTTTGATGTTTGTTACTACATTTAAGTTTTCTTCATCAGATCGTAGCATTACTCCAAATAACGATTGAAGTAAGTCTGGACCGGATAGTAAGGCGTCGTTTAAGCTCCTCCCTTGAAATTTGGCAGCAGCATCAAACACTATTCGAGTTTTCTTCTTAATAGAATGTGCCACCGCAAAATGAGGAAAGTAAACAGGGCGACTCGTCACTGTTTCGGCTAACGCTATTTCAGCACACTCATTGATCGACACGTGATCAATTTGTTTATCATATTCTTTATTCAATTCTTTCTTCGATTCGCCATATACTCGTCGACAGTGGTTAACGACGTTAAGTGAAGCTGGGTTTCCAGTATAACGGCCGTGCAGTACCCACCCGAGGCTGGTGAGTGAAGCAACGGGTTCATTTTGCTTTCCCTTTAGTATCTTTCTGGAAACTATCAACTCCCAGTTATCTTGACCAATCAGCAGCGCTGGCCTTTCTGGTTCGTATATGAGTTCATTTAACTTTTCTTTTAAATGCTTGCATTTTACGATGACATCCTTTTCGATGCACTGAGACGATAACTGCAACGCTTCAACTGTTCTCACATTTTTTAAACTACGCTTGTCGCTTCGATTTACGCCCGTTATTTTCAAATTCATCTTTTGCGACTTTTTTCGCTCGACAATCTTTCCACCAACTGTTTCCAATAAGAGCGTCTCGGATTTCCCCATTACTCCAATTCGATTTGCCACCTCAGAATCCAATAGTGTCACAGTTGACCCTTCATCCAGTAGGGCCAAGACACGAGCGTTTCCTTTGGGGCCGTAGATATCGACGGGGATCATTTTCAGAAACGCTTTCTCTGCTCCAGTCGACATATAAACAGCTTTCGTCACTGTTACTGTTTCGCATTCTGCCTCTTCCTATGCCGGAGGACGTATCCCCCGGCTACTGCTGAGTCTATTCCATGCGTGGGGCGGTCTGTAACGCGCCCCACGGGAAGAGAGATGAGCGCGCGCGGAACACTCGCGCTCTCATCTCGACGGCATGTGCGGGTGAGTGAGAACCCCTATACCCCTAGGGGCCCCACCCGCGCCGCCCGCTTACGGCGGCCGAAGGTCACTGTCTGACCTCCGGCGTCGGCGCGTCCTCCTTTGGCGGGAGCGGAGCAGGGAATTACGCTCACGCTCCCGTTCCGCCTCCTCCTTCGCGAACATGACTTGCTCGCAGAAGGAGGAGACGGCGTCCCATCCGGTGGAGCTCCCGACCATGGTGCGTACCACGGCCGGGAGCGAGGTGTCAAGTCCGGTATGGGCGACGAGCTCCCGGCGCTGCTCCGTCCAGGCTGGACATTCCTGGAGAGTGTGCAGCGCCGTGTCCTCGTCGCCCGTGTCACAGTGATGGCACCCTGACGTGGCCTCGCGGCCGAGGCGACACAGGTACCTTCCGAAGCAACCATGCCCCGTCAGGACCTGCGTCAGCCTGAACGTCAGGGTGCCGTGACTTCGTCTGATCCAGTCGTGCAGGACGGGCCTCACCGCCTCAATGGTGGCGGGGCCCGCGCTGGGGCGTCGTAGGCGATCTTCCCAGACCCCCACGGCTACCTGGCGGAGCTCCGACCGGCACGCCTCGATCTCGCGAGGCGCGGGTCTGGTGCCCCTAGCCAGGGCCTCTTTGCGCCACACATACAGTGACGCCAGGACCCTGGCTTCCAGGTCCCATGGGGGGGATCCGGCCAGTAGCGAGGCCACTTCGAAGGACACCGTACGGTATCCTCTTATTGCCCTGACGGCCAATATGCGTTGCGCTTGACGCAACAGCGCCGCGTTTTTGGCCGTCAGGCGGTCTGACCACACAGGGGCCCCGTAAAGGGCCATCGAACGTACGATGCCTTCGAAGAGTTTCCGGCACGTGGCGTTGGGCCCCCCGACGTTGGGGAGCAGGCGCGAGAGCGCACCGGCTGCCCCCTTGAGTCTGGGGAGCAGCTGCCGAAAGTGTGCCGAAAAATCCCATCGGCTATCGAGGACCAATCCCAAGTATTTCATGGTTCCACCGATGCCGATGCGGATGCCTCCTACTATGATGCAACTGTCCGGAGGTGGACGATTACGAGGACCGTGAAACATCACGGCCTCGGTCTTCTGTAACGCCACCTCCAGACCGAGACGCCGGATCCTGCCTACTATCGTCGACACCCCAGCCGTGCCTAGAAGGCACGCCTGCCGATGGGTCCTCCCGCGCGCGGCGATCAGCGTGTCGTCTGCGTAACATACGACGCTGACGCCCGGGAGGACCCGACACCTCAATGTCCAGTCGTATGCGATGTTCCACAGGAGGGGACCTAGAACCGACCCCTGTGGAACACCGCACACCATGGCTCGCCGATTCCATCCCTCGTGGACCGGGTAGATGACGGCTCTGCTGTTTAGGTATGCCCCGACTATACGGCGGAGGTAGGTCGGCACCCCGAAATATCGGAGTGCCTCCATGATGCATGCCCAGGGCAAGGAATTGAATGCGTTGGCGATGTCTAAGGACACCGCCAACAGGACCTCGCCCTGGGAAACTGCTTCCTCCGCCAGGCTTCTCAAGCGCATGATCGCGTCAATCGTGGAGCGCCCCGTGCGGAAACCGAACTGGTTGTCCGCCAGGTCCGGCCCCGTCGTCGATAGATGCTGGACGAGGCGGTCGACGATGATACGCTCAAAGAGCTTACCGACCTCGTCCAGCAGCACAATGGGCCGGTAGGCGGACGGTGAGTCCGCGGGGCGCCCCTCCTTCCGCAGCAGGACCAGCTTTCCTGTCTTCCAACGTTGTGGAAACTGGCCCTGCTCTAAGCATGCGCCGAAAAGCCTCATCAGTCGGGGCTCCAGGGCGTCGTAGGACAGAACCCACGCACGCCCTGGTATGCCGTCAAGGCCGGGGGCAGCGTTCTTGGCCTTTAGCCGTAGCATAGCCACCCCCAGCTCTACCCGGTCCACGGTGGGCACAGGGTCTCTATCCGCGCTGGGCTCCGCCTCTGGCGGTGCCATAGCAGGAGGCATGTGCTCAGCCCGTGAAGGGAACAGAGCGCCAACAACGTCCTGAACAACGTCCCTGGGGAGAGACTCGGTTAGCGGGGGCGCCCAAGCCCGGAGCTTATTCCGAGCCATTTTGAAAGGGCGTCCCCAAGGGTCTTGATTTAAACTATCCAAGAGCTCCCCCCAGGCCACGTTCTTTGCGTTACGGATTGCAATTCGTAGTGTTCTTCTGGCGCTTCTGTACCCCTCGTACAGCTGAGCCTCTACGGTCGCTGCGTCTGCTGTGCGGCGACGCCGTCTTCTATGTCTGGTGTACTGGCGGCGCGCGCTATTGCATGCGCGCCTTAGTCCCTCGAGTTCGGGACTCCACCAGTACACCTTTCGAAGGGGCCGGAATCGGCCCCTCCTCGGCATCGCCGCATCGCAGACGCCAGTAACGAGCGACCGTAGGTTTTCTGCCTCCTGCTCTACATTTATATCGGGAGGGTTCATCTCGCGCCCTGATGCCCAGGTGGCGACGATCAGGGCCTCTTTGAACGCCTCCCGATCCAACTTTTTCAATGCCCAGCGCGGACAGTCTCCTACCGGGGGCTCTTGGGACGGAGGGTTCGGATTCCTGGCGGAGACGCTAAACCGAATATATCGGTGATCTGAGAGCGTCTCCACCCCCGCGGCAACCCTCCAGTCCTGCACACGGCGCGCCAGTTCAGGGCTGGCAAATGTGACGTCTACTATTGAGCCGCCCTGCTGGCGCACACACGTATGTACGGAGCCCCGGTTGAGGACTACGAGACCCTTTTCGATGGCCCATTCTTCCAATGCCTCGCCACGCGCGCACGTACTCGGGGATCCCCAAGCCACGGATTTTGCATTGAAGTCCCCGAGCACGAGCACGGGGCGAGGCCGGCTGCGGGCCACTACTGTGCCCACTTCCTCGATCCATCCCTCGAAATCGGCGAGCCTTCTGTTCGGGGAGAAGTAGCCACCGACGACCACTATCTCCCCGATCGTTGCCGCTACATAGCCCCTTCCCTGTACCACACCGGCTAGGGGAGGGCATGCAGCGGCGGTCCGGACAATAATAGCCACCGAGCCATCGAGATCCCCCGCCCAGTCAGAACGGGGGGGGACGTAGTATGGCTCGGCGATTACGGCCAACTGGATGCCCCACTGCGCCAAACTCTGCACCAATAAGTCCTGGGCAGCGGCGCAGTGGTTCAAGTTTCCCTGGACCACTAGGAGAGCCATTGGAACGACTGTTTATTCCTCCATCCTAGTGGTCCCGGGCGTTGGCGACGGCGGCGGTGGCAGCGAACGCGGTTTGGGCTGCGGCCGCTGTGGCTGCGGCGGCAAAGAAGTGTTAGTAGCCGCAGCCTGCGTAGGACCTTTTTTCTTCTTCTTCTTTTTTTTCTTTTTTCCCTTCTTCGGCGGCATCTTTTCGCCGCCTTTTTCTTTGTCCACCTTTTGGTTAGTGGACCTAACGGTGGTGGGAGGGCCCGCGCTTTTACGCGCGGCCGGTACTCCCCTGCACATCCAATGTCCTGCCGCTCGGCCAGCCGCGCTGCAGATGCTGCAGTGCGGCGCATTCTGGCACGTAGCGGCAGGGTGTCCAGGTTGACCGCAGCGGTAGCAGTCCTTGCTGCGGTCGACAGGGGAGGAGCAGGTGCAGGCGACGTGTCCTGCCACGAGGCAGCGCCAGCACCGCTCGGACCGACTCGGCAGGATTTTAACGTCCGCCGAGGCCCACCCCACCATCACTCTTTTTCGGTCCTTCAGTTTAATGGCCGCCGCCACAGGGCAGGCCAGGATAGCGTATCCCAGCCTATCCGGGCCCAGACGTATGGCGCTGGAATTAATACGTCCAGCGGCGACGTCCGAGACCCGGGCGACGGCGGCCACGACCTCTTCTACAGTGGTGAAATCGTCCAGACCCGAGACGCGCACATTGAAGCATCTCTCGGGCCTGGACACCTTCACTTCGTCCTCTGGTAGGACATCTTTCAGCCGCGCGGCGAGGGCATCTGCCTTCTCCCCGCTATCCTTTCCAGGTAGGAGGAGCATGCGGGCCCCCGTCCGCGCGGTTTTAAGCTTGACGCCTGTGATGCCAAGCTCTCCCAGCTTGATATTGGCCTTCGCCTTCTGCATAATGTCCGCGTAGCTGGTGCCCTTTTCCACCGCTGCAGGCAACAAGGTAAGAATTACCGCAGTGGTGTTGGGCACCCGCATACGCGGACCCTTGTTCGCCGAAGTTTTTGGCGGTTTCGCTCTCGGCTTTGGCTGGGGCGTCCTGCCCGCGCCGCTGGGTTGTGTCGGTGTCTTTTTCTTTTTTGGCTTCCGAGCCACCACTGACCAACCTTCTTCTATCCTAGGGGGCGCCTCAGGGGCAGATGAATCCGTCCTGGCTGGCCTCTTCGGTTTAGGGGTGCTCGCGTCTCCGTTATTGCCTTCTCCGGCGCCCCGTTTCCTTTTAGGGGTTGGCAGCGCGGGGAAGTTTTCGGGAGGGCGGTTAACCTCTCTTCTCCCAGGTGCAGGAGTTTCCTGCGCAATCGCCCGCCGGGCGTCCATTGCCAACGGCGGGCGGACTCGCTTTTCTGGGAGAAGGCGGTCATCTAGGGCGGCTAGCTTCGCGTCCATCATGGCCCCGAGAGACAGGGTCAGATGGCGCAACAGCTCGTCTTGATCTTCAAACCGCCCTCCCACAATAGGCCTGGATGCAGGCGGCGGCGGAGGTGGCGGTGGATTCGGCGTCGACGTGGTATTGGGTGGTGCAGGTCGGGAACGGACAATCTCGGTCCGTAGGCTGGCCAGCTCCTTCCTCAACTCTTTCATTTCTGCCTCGAGGCGTCGGTTGGCCGCCTCGAGTCGCCTAATTTCGTCGGACTCCGTACGGCCGCGCAACACCTCGAAGGCGTCGCTGATTATGCTCACGGAGTCGTTGAGGGACTTCATGAACGTCCCTTTCAGCCCTCTGGGGACTTTTGCCACGTGGCGGATAACCCCCAGGGCGTTGCGGACGTCCGTTTCTATCGCCTGAGCCGTACGGGCCCCGGCCTCGTCTGTGGTTGTGACCGACCCTGAGCATCTTAGAAGTTCTGGGGCCCGTCGAGCGATACGCGCCTCCTCGGCGACTCTAATCAGCTCGACGGTGCTTTCTTCATGATCCATCTCAAGGTCGGTAGTCCGACCTGCTTTAGCGACGGTTTCTTTGGCTCGTGCCAAGCTGGCGGCCTCTTCGGTGGCTCCCGTAGAGGATGGAGACACCCTACGGGAGGTTTTCGACGCCGCCGTCTCTTCGTCGCTTGATACCAGCGATACTTTTTGGGGGCCTCGGTACGGCGCAAGCCTCCTCCGCTTCTTCTGGACGCGCCAGTTCGACGGGTGCGAAGGCCCGGCTTCCGGTTCAGTGCGTATACCGGGCCCTGATCCGGAGCGTGAGCGCGTCGGTGAGCGCGATCGCGTCGGTGAGCGCGACCGCGAATGCGAACCTGTCCTAGAGCGGGACCGAATGGAGAACATTGAGAGATTGGAGTCTGACTCATCAACAGCTCCACTCAAGGCCCCGCTTATGTTGCCGCTTCTGACGCCACTAGCAGCGGATGTGCGGCCGCTCATCCTGCTGCTGCTTCGCGTAAACGTAACTTCTCCGCCCATCCCGGGCATCTTCTCCTTGGACAAAGTCCAGACGTTTGGTAAGCAAGTATTCGTTCCCCCCCCCAGAATACGATGGGGAACAGCTGACCTTACCATAGGTACCGGCATCGGTGCGGGATTCGCCCTCCTTTTTTTTTTCGGCGGAAGATCGACCCGCCTGGGGTAGTTGCTCTTGAATAGTTGCCTTCATGATTTTTTTATTCGAACTCCTTGCGGAGTTATTAAAACTAGTTTGTCGCCGGCGAGGGAGACCATCTGAATGCTTATAAACTAAATTGTGAGCGACGTGCGAAGAGCCTGCAGGGTGCAGAAACCCCACACGCCGCCCACAGGGCGCTAGCAGCCAGGATGACCCGCCTAGCATGCAGCTGCAGGCACGCCCAACCAAGCTTCGGGTGGGTAGGGGGTCCGATCTGCCTTAAGGGCAAGCAAACCAGAGAACCCTCTACCCAGAACCATCTGATAGTCTTCTATCTCTTCTTCCGCGGTGCGGGTGCGGTCGGGTAGAACCGCCGCCACCACACCCCACATCGCGCGACGGTGGCGAAGTCTGAAAAGGGGCGGACCGCCCTTAGGCCCACTCCGTCGCCGGCCCGGGGATCGGCAAAACGCCCGGCCGCCGGACCCGTCGCCGCCACATCGCCAGGGGCCTTTCCGCTGAACGGAGAGGTGCGAGTGGCCCGTCAAACAAGGGAAGGATGGGTAGTTGTGAAGGAGGGACACAAGGGAACCTTTTAAGGAACGGAACGAAGGTGGGACACCACTGTCACGGAGAGAAAGGGGGAAATGTGACAGTGGCCGCTGGCCTTCAGTTTCAGCAACTCGGGTTCATCACCGCTACGGGCGTTATAATCATACCATCTGTATTTTAAAATAGGGCTCAACTTTTCTATTATACATCTGCTCATTTCCGGCGAATGCAGGTACTGTTGTTTGTTCAACGCTTGTATTGTAGCTACGGCGTTGTTAATACGACAGGCAAAAATCCCTATATCTCTTTGAGCGTCACCAAGTCGTGGCAACTCCTTTATTTTTTCAATTTCGGCGAGTGCTAATTGCTCCGGTTTCCCAAACCTCCTTTCCAAAGCATTCATAACTTCACTCGTGTCGGATGCTACGAATAATAAACTTCGTACTGATTCTTTTGCGGACCCCTTGAGTGACCTTCGTAGACGAGCCATGTTTTCAACTTCACTGAAGTAACTTTGACTTTCTTCATACGTCCTCTTGAAGGGCAACCACTCATCATAAGCTCCATTGAAGTCTGGCAAGTCCCAGACTTTCTGCGGCGCAAACGAGCTGGCTGGTTGCATCGATTTCGTTGCGTTGATGATAGCATCGGCTAGCTCTTTTATGTCACTATTTTGAGGTACTTTAGTTTGTTTTGGTTGATCGACACAGGTGGCACTATGCTCTAACCATTGTTCAACGTGCGTTGATCTAATCGGTTCGCTTCTGATAGATTCATTTTCCAGTTCACATTCTGATTCGCACTGACTAAGTTCCAATTGGATTCTTGTAATTGCAGCTTTGGCTTGTGCAATTTCCAATTTCTGTTTTTCCAATTGCAAACGAGTTTCTAATTCAACCCTCCTTGTTGATTTCGTTGATCGTGGAGGTGCGGTTGGTACGAGAGGGATCGAAGAGACGAACGGGGGCTTTTTAAAATTCTCAAGAGGCCCTCCAATGTTCTTCGAATTCGTACCTTTCTGTGACGCTGTGGCGTCCGTCAGCTGGGCTACGTGTAAGGCGTTCAATGCCGATGAGGCTGGCAACTCTTGTACATGGGCGGCGTTGACAGCGGCGGCGGCTGCTGCGGTGACGGCACGTGTTCTTCTGGTTGTACCTCGGTAAACAGTACCAGAGGTCTCTGTCGAAGTACCCACGGTCGTATTTCCTCTCAACGCTGCGACGTGTGCCCTTGACAAGGTCGATACGTTCGTTGTCCTGCCATCAGCATACATCTCAGTCGATTCTTCACAAAGCGACGATTTTGAACCAAGAACTGTAGCGGGTCTCCGACAGGGCTTTCGGTGGAAGCCTGTAGGAGGCGCTGGCGGGATATGCCGGTGGAAATAATACACCAGTCACTCTTACGGTTCACGTCGTTTATTTGAACGCTACTGAGTTGTATTTACAATCAAATAACCATTGGCTATATTAAAGCCGTAATCGGTACACTCGTACGTTAACTAAGTTGTATAGACTCTAACCCGCTGACTACTACTTTTAATACACTGACTTGCAATACACTATTAGACACAGTAACCCGCTCTCTAGTTACTGATTATACACACACTCGTAATACACTGACTGACAATACACTATTAGACACAGTAACCCGCTCTCTAGTTACTGATTATACACACTCTCGTAATACACACTTGTAACCCGCTCTCTAGTTACTGATTATACACACTCTCGTAATGGCGGATACACTGTCTTGTCTTGGCGGATCACTCACTACTTATACGAACGAATTCATTAAAAAAACTAACATTTTGCGGCAGCTTCCCACGATTTCTCCGGCCTGGACCCAACCCTTCTGGGAAGATGCGACCCCTGTCCATTAACTAATAAATTGTTCCCTCACTAAATTAAAACAAAGCATGCAGTTAAATTACACAACTATTTTCTAAAATATGTACATACAATGGCAATGGCAGATGTCAGGATCATCTTTCTTTAACTCAAATGGTCTTACAAAGGACGTTATTTTAAACTATTACCGAAATTCTCGAAAATATAAAACAATGGAGGACATTACGGGGGACGTCATAAATTATTTCATATCCCAGCATCTGCATTGCCTTCGTGGGAAACAACTTTCTAAAAACTATCTACAAACTATTTTGGTATCGTTAACATCCCGTCACATTCCCGGAAAGCATCCCTTTACCGGTAACATTTCCTCTTTCACCTCAATTCGGCCGGTACTAACCAGAGGGCGCTGCGCTCACACATGCATTTCATTGGCCGAGCCGAATGTTTCAATGGCTGCCTAAATATCGTCGCGACGCCACGCTCGCCGATAAATAGTCCAAACCGTCGGAAAACTACTGCATTGAGCCCTATAACCGCTCCCTATAGTGCCAAACTGTGTCTCGAACGTCTAGTGTAGTGTTTGTGTGAAACCAGGACGCGCGAATCCGGCCGAAATCCTGCATAATTCCTTACACAGTTCCAGTGACGGTAAACGTTCATTTTTTTCTGCGTGGTTCACTAGGATTTGCGAGGCGGCATCAGGTCTAATAGAGAAACAGGGTTTGCTCCGGCTAAGGCCGAACTTAAGGCACTGATTAGTAGACGGGAACATGCATTTCGTTCCATGCAAATTCTTTACGATCTCTCGAAAGAAATGTCCATAGACTCGTCGAAAGTCTCAAAATTTAGGGTTCGGTATAAAAATATAGAATCTGTACGTGAAACCTTTTCGGAAATTAATCACGAAATTAATTTAAAGAAATTAGAGAAAGAACCCGGTAGTCCAATAGATTCAAACGCTTTAGATTCTTTTGAGGAATTATATTATGACGTGTTAGAAGCCGCAGACTCATTGGAGTCGCAATTTATGCCGTCAACTTCTGGTCCAAATAATGTGTTTATTCGAACGTCTCAAGTTCGATTACCGAAACTTCAAATTCCCCAGTTTGACGGAAACATTGAAAACTGGCAAACGTTCAAGGACAGTTACTTGCCTTTAATACATCATAACACGTCACTTTCCGAAATTAAAAAATTTCATTATTTAATTTCTAGTTTGTCCGGGTTCGCCTTAACAATCGCTAAAGGTTTACCGTTGCTCGCGTCGAACTACCATGTTGTGTTTAACGCATTAACCGATAGATACGACAACAAAAGAGTCCTTGCAACTTCGTATCTAGATAAATTATGTACGTTAACACCATTAAATAATTTTTCGTTCGATAGTTTGAACGATTTAACAAATACTTTGTACGAATCGGTGAATGCGCTTCGCGCGCTCGACATACAGCCGCTTAGCGAGTTTTTACTTTTTTACCTCGCTGCGCGTACGCTTGACAGTGATACTCGTCAACGGTTTGAACTGCAGAATACGCGCTAAATACCGACTTTCGATGATTTACTTGGTTTTGTACAGAACTATGTTAAAATATTAGAAGTGAGTCAACCAGCTTACACTTCAAAAAATAAACTAAACTCTAAACAAATTAGTAACTCTAGAAATTTGCCTAATACTACATCCAAAATTAATAATAAAAATAATTACAGTCCATCGCTCAAGTCTTTCGTTGCAACTACAAATATCGAAAAACAATATTTCCCTTGCCTATGCTGCAATGAATCCCATAGTATATACAAATGCTTAAAATTCCAACGTATGGACGTCCCAACAAGGAGTCAATTAGTTCATGATCTTAAACTTTGTTCTAATTGTTTACGTTCAGGACATGATTTAAAAGCATGTAAATCAAGAACAACCTGCTTGATTTGCAGTTCGAAACACAATACATTGTTGCATACGGAAATGCCTACTGAGACCATAGCGTTGACCAGTGCGGTCGCCGGACAAAATAGCCACCGTAAAGCTAGAATTTTAGGTACCGCTATAGTCCGTCTACGCGACGTACACGGCTCGTTCCAGTATGCGCGTGCCCTTATAGATAGTTGTTCAATGGATTCTTTTGTAACAACTTCGTGCGTTCGTAAACTTGGTTTGCCTGTACAATCATGTAGGATGGCTGTCACCGGTCTGCGCCAGAACTCCGTGAATGATATTCAAGGTATCACCCACTGTTCTATCATGCCAAAGCATAGTGAAAGCCCCCGGTTCGACTTAACGTTAGTAGTCATTCCAAAAATCACTTCTCCCATGCCTAGCACACATGTTCCTTCAACAATTGGTGACCACTTCAAACATCTAAAATTAGCAGATGAGAATTTCGTCACACCAAGTTCTGTCGACATTCTCTTAGGCGTGGATTACTTCGACCAAATTTATCTCGGCCCTCGTTACGCACCAGGTCCTGGCTTACCATGTGCGCTTTCGAGTGTGTTTGGATGGGGTGATAACTGGTCAGTACCACGACCCCACGTTTATTCGCACTCCTACTCAGGCTGTTACTTCTCTCATGACGTCCATATCTGCGTTCAACGAGGCCGATCAACAGTCCTGTAAAGTCGAAGAACTTTCAAATTCGTTATCAACGAAATCGAAATCGAAAATATCTAAATCAATCTGTCAAAATTACGCTTATCTTAATATATTTATAAAGCCTGTATATCATAAATTAAAACTTCAGTACGAAGATTTTGGTCACGTGCCTCCAGTAAGATCATCTTCGTCTACTAACCCACATTCTTTCGTCTTTCCCCTTCCTACCGTGCGCGTTGACAGCTGCACAATGCCGGCCAATCAGTCAGTCAGGTTCCATGGTAACGATCCCACTCAAACCGCGTCTTATATAAAGTCGAATAACATTCTATCTTCATTTATCGATACAGCAGGATCTTTGCGAGTGGGGGGAATTATACACAATTAAATTTTTTTGAATACTAAATGTACACTCGATTTTTATAAATTTATAACTTTCATTTTAAATTAATACACTTCATAATTTTCATTTCTTTAGTTTGTCATCGTTTTTATTCAATTTAATCCTTTTTTTGTGAATTTCATACTTTTACTGTGGGTCAAACACCCTCTTATTATCTTATATCTCATCCAGTTTAAGTACTGAATTCTAGATATTAAATTACGAATTCGTTTTGAATAAATTAAATCTAATATTTATTTTAAATTTAACCGGTTCCATGCTAACCGCTAACCAACTATCTTCCACTGTTCGAATACAGCCTAGAAGATGCTTCCCCATACGGGACGCCACAATGTCCCTACTTATAATTTTATAAAACATATTTTAAATTTTTATTTCAAGTCAAACTACACACTGTCATGTCATAGCAGCGCTCAATCTAGAAACTTCCTTAGCGTACCTAGATGGGTCCATGTCTCGCCGCAGCCTATGTCAAAGTGTAGTCACCTTATGGTACCACTTTCATAAGCGCCGATCGACAGCTGAACAGCATCTGGTGGTTGTTAAGTTAGACCATAGGAAATAGCGTTAGTGAACTACCGGTGTGATAAATTTTGTGGTCTATTTGCAGCAGGATTTGCCCCAAATACCATCCCAAAATCGAGTGTTTAGTTTTGACTTCCGAATAATAATAATTTTTCCTTTTCATTAACAGTAACGCTAGTAAACTCGCGTTGTCTTTACGTTCTTTCGACGGATCCTAAAGAAGCCGCTTTATTTACACTAAGACATTTCCTTGTCCGTGGTCCACTATCACCGTGCTCGAAGTGCCACTACAAGACGAAATGTACATATTCTCATTGACATATGTTACAGAAGAACCCTCGGTTCTCCTGGCGCATAATATGACAGCGCGATATCATTGCTAAATTAAATGTAAATAAGTCACTACGTTCTAACGACTATCTATTGTAGCTTTTAAGTCTAATTAATTATTAATTTTAAATTGTTTTTATCTTACATTCCGAGCACAATTCGATTAATCTTGTTCTGAAATCCTTGCGAATTTCAAGTGGGGGGAAAATGTTACGACATCCCGTCACATTCCCGGAAAGCATCCCTTTACCGGTAACATTTCCTCTTCCACCTTAATTCGGCCGGTACTAACCAGAGGGCACTGCGCACACACATGCATTTCATTGGCCGAGCCGAATCTTCTAATGGCTGCCTAAATATCGTCGCGGCACCACGCTCGCCGATAAATAGTCAAAATCGTCGGAAAACTACTGCATTGAGCCCTATAACCGCTCCCTAAAGTGCCAACTGTGTCTCGAACGTCTAGTGTAGTGTTTGTGTAAAACCAGGACGCGCGAATCCGGCCGAAGTCCTGCCTAATTCCTTACACAGTTCCAGTGACGGTAAGCGTTCATTTTTTTCTGCTTGGTTCACTAGGATTTGCGAGGCGGCATCAGGTCTAATAGAGAAACAGGGTTTGCTCCGGCTAAGTAGCCATTCATATCTGACCAGAAACCTTAAATTCCATCTCATCTTTTTACAAACTGGGCCCAAGAATGTATAAAAGCGTACCAAACTCCTTTTGGTAATCTACTTTCTTAAACCTCCATTCAAACCCGAGCGGGGAATTTCGTTCTAGAACGCTCATGGCATCATCTATTCAAATTTCTCGCTTAAATATACAATTCCGTTGTCAAAGCGCGTTAAAACGGTTCGCAGTCTGTGACAGCGCGGCCAAAAAACCCGTTAGGAGCAACAAAATTACCATACAATTCGCGGGGGCTATTATTTATAATAAATATACATTCCGTTACACCACGGAGAGTAGATGTGATGAACACTACCACTGTGTATGAAAAGATATGCATCATCAGAATTTTGCTAGCAAAAATTATGGTCGGCATCAGTGCAGGATCTTGTAACAAAATTTTTGTTGAATTTAAATTTAAAAAAAAAATCGCCGTATAACGAAATTTTGCAAATTTCTTGATAGATAGATAACACTTTACTACACTTTATTTACTACTGTAAATATTCTGGTTCTCACACTCAGAGGCGACGTATAGCCTGGGCGACGTGGGCGCCTACAGCCACGCAGTCCTAGGAGCCTCGCACCCCAAACACAGGACGACTAAATTTTTTGTCGCGTATAACATTGATAAAACCTACGTTTTCACATTATCAAAGGCACTGACGATTTTTAGAAAAGTATTTTTAAATATTCTAGATAATGACACTTTATTATACACCAATACAAAAAAAACTTAAAAGACTAAAATTATATCTAGTTATGTACAAAGGGCGGTCTTATCACTAAAAAGCGATCTCTTCCAGACGACCCCAGGAATGAATTGAGATGATAAAGGCGAAGGTGGTATAGGTAATATATATTACAAACAACTTACTTTTTAATAATAAATATGTAAATTATGTATATGCAGAAATGTTACTTATTAAATAGATTAAATACTTAATATCTACACAATATATAAATGTTTATAGTTGCATTTAAATATCATATTCCAATGACAGGTAGTATGTTGCTGTTTTTTTATGCTTTAGTTGGCACCGACTTCAAGATTTTATAGAAAACTAACTGACCCATCCCCACTTCGCTGGGGTCATTAAAAAATACAAATGCACCCACACAAACACGCACGCATATCAAGGTTTAATTAATTAAACTTTGTAACACTTAATTAATTTATGAAAGCAGAAAGCACTCGCAGTGCCTCCTACGATTGTAGATGTGCGCAATTCTTGCGTGGCACGTTATTTCTGTAACATATTTGACTGGCGCTCGCGTGCCCATTCTCTGGCCATGTAACATTTTCACTTTTTTGATTTATCAACCACAATCAAATATAGTCTATGTCACTCGGGAATAATGTAGCTTTCAACTGGTGAAAGAATTTTCCAAATCGGATCAGAAGTACCGGAGATTACCGCGAACATCCAAACTCACAAACTTTCCATCTTTATGACATTAGTATAGAATTATAGATTTTTTTTTCTTAGTTACTTTTGAAGTCAGTTTCTTTTTTACATTTTTGAAGTGAAAGTTCTTCAGAATCGTTGTGATTTGAAACTCTTAATGTCATTTAAACACTATACTCATAAACACAGTTGCAAATATTTTGAAGTTTTGAAGTTCATAAACTAAATTCAAACTAGAGCATTTGTTTCCTATTTTAGTTATCATAAGCTTCTCGTGTCATATGTTCAAAGTGAAAACAAGGAATCTGAATAATATGTGTTATAATATATCTTAAATATGTAATATATGAAATGTAATATTACGCATTAAAATATGAAATAATTTTTGAGCTTGGTAAATATATTATAAAATTAATAAACCTTACAATTCTCCTAATACACCTGATACTCTATATTTATCTCATTCTCTCGTAGGCTACTTTTCTGAAGTTTCAATTCCGCCGTGTGAATTGCACATACACAATTTTTTTTATCAGTTGTAAGATATGTACCTGTATATGATGTCTAATAAATGAAATTTATATGAAACTATCCTGAAGCTGTACTGAAACCAACGTAAAAAGAATGGTCAAAATCGTTTCAGAAACAAAACAATTATGGCTGAAAAACCGCATAATCTACACATTTTCTGTATGATTTTAATGAATTTTCTGCTATTTCTAAAGAATCCAAAATCCAATAGTAATAAAATTTACAAGGGACCATATGGAAACTTTACTGAAACCAACGCAAAAAGAATCATCAAAATCGGTTCAGAAACAAAAAAGTTACGGTAACAACATTTCATCTTTCCTCATATTTTCCCTGGTTTTAAAATAATGAAATATTATTATGGCAACATTCAAATCCATTTGTTCGTTCCAATTTTGAATAGTTTCTATTTGCGGCGCTTATTGGCACGAAAGTGAGGCATTATGGCGAGCCGGGAGACAGACGTCACGTCGTAAGTACTATTTGAAATTTGGTAAGTTACACGTTATACAATACAAGACAAAGTTCATATAAAAGAGCGGGAGATTAAATACCCTGCTGCTACCATTTCAACATAAAATATCTTGATAAAAATAATTTTAATTACTATTTAATACTTTTCTCTGGTTTTAAAATAATGCAGTAAGTAAATATATTCTGGCAACATTAAAATCCATTTGCGCGTTCCAATTTTGAATAGCTTTTATTTGCGGCGGCTATTGGCGCGAAGTGGGGCATTATGGCGATCCGGGATACAGACGCCATGTTGTCGTAAGTACTATTTGGAATTAGGTAGGTGACACGTTTTACAATAAATCATCAGTATAACCTCAAAAATTATTACAATAGCACCTTTTGTTTACCTTATTTATCTACCCGTTGTTTTCAAGTTGAAAATAATGTTGCTAAAATGTCAAGTAAACTGCAACATGCTTTATTTTATTTACATATTATTAAGTTTTTTAATAATCCAATAATCAGGCACCTCCTAGTTTTTAATAGTGCCGGTTTAGTGAGACTACTGTATATTTTTACAGCTTAAACATAAAAATACTATATTTAATTAAAAAAAATCAATAACCACAAACAAGATTTAAACTAAATAATTAAAATGGACAAGTTGGCGGTAGGCTAAATAAAAATTTAACAATACTCGTTGACACTTGACATCTTTGTCTTCCGTGATCACGGCCACTGAAAAGTGGCCGAAACGTCGAAATAACCAAAATCAAATAAATTATCGCCCTTAAAATCATTAAAACGTAGTTTTATTATGATTACTATATTTTCTTTAAAAAAAAAATAGGTGAAAATAGTAGAGCCTACCTAATATGATGTCATAAGTAGGTACGAGTAAAACGACTGCAATAGCGCATTAATTATTATTTGAAAAGTAATCAAAATTATCGCTATCACGATATTTTGGTACTAAAATGTTATTTTAACGCCTTTTCTTATATATGTAAAAATACTAGGGTTCGCCCGAGACTTGGTCCACGTTCAATGGGTAGCCAAGATCACAGTTGTTTTACATAGAGAATATGAATCAATGAAAATATTGCATCGTAATTGCATTTGCATTGCGGTTGCATCATAATTTTTGATGGACAAATCATAATTACAGTGTTAATGATTATTTTAATGATAGACTTTAAATCACTAAGGTAGTATACAATGTATTATTTACTACTGACTAGTGGATTAATTTTGATTTTTATGACATCTATTTTAAAGAATGACTTTATTTAATGATTATTATTATTATTCTGAATTAATTTACCAAACAGATAAGAATTATTAATTATAATAATAGGCACAACATTTTGCACGCCCTAGAGGCAAAAACATATGAACTTATGGAATAATTCTACCATCTTTTTTATGTACCATGATCAAATCAAATCATCATGATTTGATTTGATTCGGAATCAAATCAAATTATCATGATTTGATTTGATTCGGAATCATTTTTTTTTCGACCTGGCCACTTTAAACCGCTCCCAAGAAAATTCCCGGGACACAAAATACCACAGCATTTAAAAAAAGAATGTATGTTAACTATCGTTTTCGTGATCACTGTGCCGGAATAAGCTAATTTTATGCACCCGAACAACTTCAAACAGCTCCCAGATAAATTCCCGAGGGATTCCCAAAACAAAAAGCAGTGCAGATTTTAAGTCAACTTTGCTATCGATCAACGAAAACCGCATCGAAATCGGTCCAGGGGTTTTTACATGAATCCCGAAGAAACAGACAAGAAATCTAAAAAAAATGCATCGTGTTCTACATCGTTTATATATTGTATTCTAGTTGGTTGTGTTTTTTTTTTAAATAGCTTCAATGTACAGACACGGCATTTTTAGAATTTTATAATATTATAGATTACAACTGATTGTAACACGTGTCCACACCCTATTCTACTTAGAGTTTATTTATCAAAAAATGCTCAGCATATTTATTTATTTTAGGGTAAATATATTGATTAAATTTTTATCCTTGCGGTAAATGACAATTTAGTCTACACTACATTATACTTCACGCTAGTTCCCTTGCGGGGTAGGCACGAACAACAGAGCGCCATTTAGGCTTATTCTCACACACATTCTTCACTGGCGTGAAGTTATGTATGTATGTACATTATACTGAAAAGCCTCATCCAGATTACTATAAATAAATAATATGTTTATAAATTTTCCCAATATAAAACACGACAGCATATCACTGTTACTGCAAGAGTAGATTAGCAACACGCCAAAATAGGACCTTTTTTTAACCAGGATAAAACCGTTTGAGGACTTTAGCCGCGACAAGGACAGAACCTTGGTGCCATGCTATTGACACACCCCAGTTAGGGATACCCACTAAAACCCCTGGGTGTTCCGTCCTGCGCCTTATGCCGGGACTACGGATATATAACCTAGTCTCTCCGCAGCCCTGGCAGGCGTGGGCCTCGCAAGGCCACTTCCACTGCCGGGGGACTTTCTTTTAATCCCCCGGCGTCTTCAAGCTCTATGTGCGTGGGGCGGTTTGTAACTCGCCCCACGGAGGAGAGGTGAGCGCGCGCGGAACACTCGCGCTCTCATCTCGAGCCAAAATAGGACCTGTCGTAACTGCTCTACAATATGTTGACACAACACTATTCTTGAAAAAGTATGTCATAACCATTGTGTTATATGCACGTAATACATTATATCTCAATGGTCGTAACCACAGCTGGGCACCGTTAATGAAATAGTTAACTTCGTTAATCGCTAATCCATTACTGATAAAGTTAACTTCGTTAAAAGTTAAAGCGTTACATTTCAGGAAATTTAACGCAAGTTAACGTTAATCGTTAATCCGTTAACACGTGATAAAAATTGCATCTTCTTATAAAAACTGTTGGTTCCGGAAGTTAACAGGTTAGAAAAAAAAAGACGGGTATAATTATTAGTGTTTAATATAAGCATGTTGACAAACAATGTTTTTTCATTCATTTCGATTAAGGTTTAGAATTTATTTTACTAAGATAGACTAGTTGCGTAACCCGTCCAATTTATCAAGTTGAAGTTCTCGTCTCAAAACGAGGCTCGTTTCGGCTGTAGTAGGTATATCCTTGCCCGTGGAAACAAGACATTTAACTGCAGAGCTAGAGAGTATAGCAGTATATAGATTGTGATTATAACAGAGTATAACAGATTGTGATTGTGCTGGATTAACAAATAACGGAATTGGGAAATTTAACGGAAGTTAACTAGTCCGTTAACATATTTTTAAGTTAACTTAAAGTTAAACCGTTACTCGAAATGTTAACTTCGTTAATTAACGATTAACGGATTAATGCCCAGCTATGGTCGGAACTGACACCGAGCTTTTGACACGAACTTGAGAATGATGTCTTGCATTTTCGCAGTTTCATTTTCAAAGATTTTCTTTGAAACCGTTGGGTTTATATAATTGAGTAGAAACATGTAATCTGTATGCCACTTTACAATACTGTATTGAAATACCGAAAAAATAATAAATAGATGTGGCAGGGATAACTGTAAGAGAGAGTTGTATTATTTTTTTGGGGTATAGATAGGGTTGGCAACTATTTTTGAGAAAATTAACGTATTACATTTTCTAAGTGGGGAAAAATAAAGTATTTGGAAGTAAACAAAAGTATTTATCAAAATTTTATTTTCATTGTCCTTAAATTTTTGGAAACTATCTTTAGATTCCCAATTTAAATTTAAATAAACAAACAATTAATTTTTTATTACATTTATAGATGTCCTATTCCTTTCTTGTCGCCATTTTAGATTCATTACTGAATAAACTGTTTCAGTGACAGCTGGATCGATAATAGTTCAGTAATTATCCATATGAGTATTTCATTTTACGAATCAGAGTAAGTATTGGAAATAGAGTATTTTCCTATACTTTATTTTTATGCAAAAGCATGAAGCATTTTTACCAAAAATAAAGTAGGATACGTTATTATAAAGTATGGTTTGCAACCCTAGGTATAGTCAAGGTAGCGAAGTCCGTCAAAGGGTAATTAATTTATATGAAGAGTCGGGAGGTAAAATCAAATAAAATGCGGCGCTTAAAACCGTTAAAACATAATTTTAATCGCTCTCAAAACTCCTAGTACTGTTACTAGCGCAGCCACGAGATAGAAACAACAAAAATGTCCACATTTTTTTTTTTTTTTTTTTTTTTTTTTTATTGCAGGAGTTCAGCAGACAGGCAGACGGCCCACTTGGTGGAAAGCGGTTACCATCGCCTATGGACATTTGCAACACCAAAGGTGCTACAAATGCGCTGCTGCTCTCTTAAAGGAGACTGGAACCTGGTCATTAATGCCGGAACACAACACAAGGTTGTTATGGCGGCATACTCTAGACCAGGGGTGGTCGCCATCCAGTCGAGCAAATACTCTACCACCTGGCTGTGGGTTGTTTAGTCGCCTCTTACGACAGGCCACCCGGCCGCAGGAAATTGTATTCTTTCTCCGTTCCTGCACGATTTTAAGAGAAATCGTCATTCGTCAGTCTGTTATCAAAACTCGAAGGAAACCGGCTGCATGCAAGACGTGACGTAGCGCAGCCAGTTTTGAAACGTACCTATCGTGCGTCCTTTTCTCGCTCGACCGCGATAGACAACTGTCCCTCTCTGGCAGTGGTATTGGGCCCAAACGAAGCGTTGGTTTGGTAAACAAATATAATTAGGGCATCGAACACCTTCGATCTGTATGTACTCTTTCTGACATTTGCTCTGGTGTGGGTGTTATTCCATCAGACCTTATACTGCGCATTGTAAACGTTCCATAATAAATTAGTTTACCTTGATAAAACATACAAGTTGACTATTTTTATTCTGAATTCTTCTTAATGTCATACCGTAGAAACAAAGAATTTTCAAAATCGGTTCAGTAGTTCAAGAGATTACACCAATAAATTTTACCTCTTTATAATATTAGAATGGATGACGCAGTAGAATTAGAGTTAAGTTTTTTTAAATTAAATTACGACTTCGAACTTGATTGAATGATTTGACAATTAAAT
Source organism: Dendrolimus kikuchii (assembly GCA_019925095.2). NCBI lineage: Eukaryota > Metazoa > Arthropoda > Insecta > Lepidoptera > Lasiocampidae > Dendrolimus > Dendrolimus kikuchii. The sequence goes on from JAHHIN020000032.1 coordinate 1,103,034, forward strand.
TATCACCTATATATTAATTCGTGAAACAAAAACTTTGTACCCCTATTTACCGAAATTACGCGGACAAAGGAGTATGAAATTTCGCACATTTATAGTTTGTATAGAGAAGAAGCGATGAATGCTAATTTTTTTTAAAATTATGCATAAAAATACATTAAATCAATAAAAAAAACATTACACACACTACTATGTATTTGACACACACACGCATATATACTCTGTTGTTCATTGTTGCCTTGGCGAAATCTGTGGTTATAGAAGTATTTTTTTTTTATTATAGTCTTTGACATTAATTATTATGGTCGAATTTCGACCACGGGCGGCCGCTAGTCCTTATAGATACAGCTACGTATTAAGGTTTCTTCTTCCATGTTAAAATATCCCAGAAACTTCTTCGAAATATCTATTAAGTAATCAATATCACAACATAACGTTTAACCTTGAATTTATATTACGTGTTAATTCTGACAAAAAGTTGGCAAGCATCCATGATCGCGACTCGGTTAAAATAATAATTACGAGCGTATACCACACAGGGGCGCCCAAACCTGTCATTATTATCTCGTTAGAATCGTCAGACGTTACCGTCTTCATCGTAGTTTGGCCTGATTCCGGTATTCTGATTACACCAATGGCGGGTACATAAGCGAAAACTCGCGAAATAAATGTTTGAAATTGTTGGAAGCTTTTCAATATTCATTTCGGCTACCGCCGTTTCTGCTGCATTGCATTGCAATTGCTCGACTGGATGGCTACCACCCCTGGTCTAGAGTATGCCGACAAAACAACCTCGAGTTGCGTTCCGGCATTAGTGGCCAGGTTCCAGTCTCTCTGAAGAACTTTTACGATTTATTTGCTAGTCACCTTTTACTGACCGTCATTTGAAAATAGTTACTTTGACCACTTACGACGCTCACACACGCATGTCATGCATACTCGAATATAAATAATGACAACCCCCCCCCCCCCCCCCCCCCCCACACACAACATAGACGGAAGCTTACTGTTATTACTAACATCTTTGAATATTAAATTTTAATTTCTAATTTAACAATAGAAAATATTATTTATACATATAAATTTTTACTACATAAAGACATTGCATCAATGTACTATCATCAATTATAAGAATTATATGACCGAAGCCAATCCCCTACTGTGGCCCGCCACACAGGTGCTAAGGAGACCTGGCGCGGGAAACAGACTTTCCTTTGGGACGCCTTTTGTACTGTTCTCTGTATTTTCAACGCTTTAATGTGCGTTGATTTTGCCAATGTCGGAGTGACTTTGGGAGTGACTATATAAAAATGACAGGTGCTTGTTAATCAGAAATTAATTTATATTGACGTTTGAACGGTGGAGAACGTTTTCTGATGACCTGAGGACAACACAAAACATTTAATTGTATTAGACTAACTACGTTATAAATAAATATTATTAGTATATAAAAATTTACATAAAGTATATATGAATTTAGAATGGACAAGAGTTAACAGGTAAGGGACATTCACAGGACGATCACAATTTGAAGGTAAAATATCATAAATATGAGTGCTAATTTTGGGGCAATGAAAGAATATATGCTCCACTGTTCCTTCGTCTAGACCACATTCACACAATGAGTGATCTCGTATCCTTAGTTTCGCTAAGAAAGCAGGGGAACAGACGTGTCCAAGACGAAGTCGAATTATAGTAGATGTTACTTTCTTAGGTAAGTGTCGATGACGAAAGAACCATGGAGTAGAGGGGATATTCGGTTGAAGAGAACCATAATATCTGCCAACTGTTTGAAAAGATTGCTGCCATTGTTGATTCCATTGTTCACGCATTTCAGGAGCAGAAAGGGCGGATAAATCTCTGGGGAAGCATTTGTCGTACTTATCAACGCCTAAAGAAGCAGCTTGTTTGGCACAGTTGTCTGCTGTTTCATTACCTAGGATTCCGCAGTGACCAGGTATCCAAGCGAGTGCAACCTCGAGGCCTACAATGTGGCACTGGTATAGAATTTTTTTTATTTGGAGAGTGAGAGGGGAATTTTGACGGGAATGGAATGGAGATTTCTGAAGGTCTTGCAAGCAGCTGAGGCAATCGGTGAAAATAATTGATTTTTTAATTTGATGTGATTCTATGAATAAAGCAGCTTCCAGAAGCGCAATAGACTCCCCAGAATAAACTGAATTATAAAAGGGTAGCTTAAAGTTGAGAACAATTTTAAATCTGGGGATCCACACAGCTGCACCGACAGGACTGTTTGAGGACAATTTTGATGCATCTGTGAATATAGGGAGCCAGTCAGACCATTTTTCTTGAAAAATTTGATTGAATCTTTGGTTAGCTGCAGTAGAATTTTTGTCAATGCCAAAATTGAGAATAATATTAGGGACAAAGATGAGACTATCGAAAGTAGTTTCAAATAGGGGATGACGGAAATTTTGAAAGAGACTAAAAGGGATACTCTTGATTTTTTGAAAAGATTTTACTAAAAGGGGGAGACTCTTATGATTCCAATAAGGAGATATAAATGTTTGATCATTGAGGTCTCTAAGAGAGTCAAGAAGGGGATGGCTTACTATTTGAACGGCTCTACAGAAAAAACGGTCTGCAAGGAGTTGACGGCGTAGGGATAACGGGGGCTCTAAGCATTCGACCTGGAGGGCTCTAGTAGGGGACGATTTCATGGAGCCAGTAATAATTCTTAAGCATTTTGCCTGTAACCGATCAAATTTAGCAAGGGCTACTTTACTGCAGGGTTCCAACAAAACACTTCCATAATCAAAGTGGCTCCTTATAATAGCGTTGTATAACAGTTTCTGGTTATATGGATGCGAACCCCACTTAGCACCAGATAAAGCTCGTAGAATGTTAATATTTTTTTCGACTTTATTTGAGATATAATTTAAATGGTTTACACCAGAGAGTTTAGAATCTAGATATAGGCCCAGGAATTTTACATTATCTTTAACTGAAATTGTATGATTATTTACACTTATGTCTAACGAAGGGACAGATCTTTTCCTAGAGAAAATTACAACAGAACTTTTAGAGGCAGAGATTTCTAGACCGTGATCAGCAAGCCAGTTATTAAGATAGAAGAGAGCGCTGTTTAGTCGACTGCAGCAATCAGTGAAGGAATCAGATGTAACATACAAAGCAATATCATCTGCGTATTGTAAAATTTTACAAAAGCAATTGACAGAAGTCTCTAAGTCAGCTGTATAGATACTATAAAGAAGGGGACTTAAGACTGAACCCTGGGGAAGACCCTTCCACACGAACCTGGGAGAAAGAGGGCAAACAGAAGAGCGGATTGAAATGGAACGTTCCATGAACATGTTGCATATAATGGTTATGATTCTTTCTGGAATACTCAGCTTTTGCAATTTTTGCCTGAGAAGAGGAAGATCCACATTGTCATATGCTGCTGTAATGTCTAAAAAGGCACCAACGACATGTTCATTTTTCGAGAAAGCTAGGCGGATATCTGAGGTGAGAAGGCTAAGGCTATCTATAGTGCCCATTCCCTTTCTAAATCCATATTGGCTTCTAGCAATGAGACCTCGATTTTCTACCATCCATTCAAGCCTGTTTTTGAGAAGGTGTTCCATGATTTTACATAGGACAGAGGAAAGGGCAATAGGTCTATAGGAATTGTGGTCTAAGGGAGGTTTTCCAGGTTTTAAGATGGGAACAATCAATTGAGTTTTCCAAGTATCGGGAACCCTACCAGTTGCAAAAAAATTGTTAATTAAATCAAGAAAGTATAATTTAGTAGCTTTGGAGGATTTGGTTATAAAGGAATAAGGGATTCCATCCACACCAGGAGTGGAATCATGGACATGGTCAAGAACGCAAGAAAGTTCAGCAAAAGTAAAGATAGAGTTCATAGAGTCAGAGTCGGATGAAGGAGTAGAGGGCGTAGTTGGCAAGCATGCTTCATGGGGAACAAAAGGGGGGGCAAGTTTAGAAAAAAAGGTAGGAAGCCATAATGTTGAGTCATTTGAGTTGATATTATTATCAACTTGGGATTTCCGAAAGCCTTTGATTTTTTTCCAAATTAAATTGGTTGGGGTCCTAGGGGCTAAAGATTCACAAAAATACCGCCATCCATCCATTTTTTTCTTACGCAAAAATCTTTTAGTCCTTGCAGCGGTCTTTTGAAATACAACAAAATTCTCAACTGTGAGGGATTCAGCAAAGTTATGTTCAGCTTGTTTCCTTTCTTTAATGGCAGAGGAACATTCGCTATCCCACCAAGCGGGTGAAGGGATTTTGTTGAGGGACGAATTTTTAAGGGGTATAGAGGAATCCGCAGCAGAAGTAAGAACTGAAATAAATTTTGAATACAACATAAAGGCATTTTCATTGGTCACGTTAGGAAGAGTATCCACCTGGTTTTGTACTAATTTTGAAAAGAGATTCCAGTCTGCATGTTTTAATCTATATTTTAAGATAGGGGCAGGTGCAGGA